>NQII01002242.1:170166-200063 GCA_002778355.1 Clitarchus hookeri | reverse complement strand
TTTTTTTTTTTTTTTTTTTTTTTTTTCCTTCTGTGACTTCTGAGTTTTGTCGACAGCAGGTTCATTATTAGAGAAACGTGAATTCAGCAAATTGTTTTGGTGGCAAGATAGATTTCAAACACGTATACTCCAGTGTTCCTTTCGTGGTTAGACGACAGCAGTCTTGGCACATCTTGGACGACTATTTGGCCAGTAATTAACACGAAGAAAAAATGTGGTCTTATTACGTGCGACCCCGTTGAATAAAATTTGCCAATGAATAAACAATCGTGGTTCAGAGAAGGTACAGAGAAGTCTAAGCTGCTGCCAAAAGAATTCGTGAAATTCACGTACAATTTTATTGTCGTTGTAGGTGAGGCCGTTGTTTCGGGACAATCACATGAGCACAAAGGAATAATAAACCGTCCCGGAAGTTGGCTGGATTGATTTCTGACAACAACAGAAAACCGAAATAAGAATGTGTGCACCGGGAATCGAACCCGCGTCCTACCGAATGCAAGTCCGCCATTGCGCCCCCTCGCTTTGCGTAGATAGTTGAGGAAGGGTGTGTGGGTTTGAATGGTCGGTCGTGTTGAGATTGAAAGTCGGATAGAACAGTTAATTAAAAATATTCACCATCCAAGTTGAAGGCAACAGGTGGTCCAGGAACCATCTGCTACCTCTACTCGGTTCATATTTTACAAAGCTAACCACATAATGGTGGATTTTAATGTACAATGATGAATAATTTTCCACTCAAGTACTCGAAACACGACAGGAAATCCTAATAATTAGGTTTTTTTTTTTATTTTATACGAAAACGCATCACAGCCGTGTTGTATTTTGAATGCGGTTTTACTCACAAAAGAAAAAAAAAAAAGAAACTTTTGAAAATACAAACTGAAGTTATTTTGCAATTTATTCTTGCGTGACTGCTTATTATTACTAAATGTATTTAAACTTTGTAACAGTGTATATTTAAAATATTTTGATAATAGCTAAAAGGTTCGGAATTGCTTAACATGTAAGACTTTTATCATACGCCTATTAGTTGATGGTCTGTTTTTACTTTCGTTTTCATTTAAAACTTCGTTCTCACGTCAGGTATATTTGAAGAGAACAGGTTCATTTTTTTATAGTCGGGGGTCCTATTACGAATTCCAACCGTACCCCGGTTCCTTTCCGTGACCGCTTTAATTTACATTAGGCTACTGTATAAGAGATATGGCGTGACTAATTCGATTATCACGCGAAGGTTATACTTCAAGCCATTCGATAGCTAATAAAAACAGCAAAACCAATGGGCTTCTTTAAGCGCCGTGCAATTTCGATTAACATAGAAGCGGCAGTACAGAATGATAAAGACTGTTCGTTGTTAATACAGCACTTTTGAAATCCTTGCTTAAGATCTACTTTCTTCATTTTGTATCATTCCGCCACATTGAAAATTTACTTTGTTATTGCGTCAGTCAAGCGAAAACATGTAATTGTTGGGAACCTACGTGTGTTAGTAATATTCCAATGCGTATAAAGTTTAAAAAAAACACCAATTGTATTTGTCATATATTTATAAACATTACACCGGGAATACAATTTAGATCGTTGCCAANGTTAAAAAAAACACCAATTGTATTTGTCATATATTTATAAACATTACACCGGGAATACAATTTAGATCGTTGCCAACTTAACCGAAAACCTGCATGCCAGAGTGTACGATAGCTTATATGTATGTGGTTACTGAGTAACGATTTTTTCCTAGGAATTTTGAAAGTGCTCACTTTACCACGAAAAGCCTGCAGGTAAATCCTAAAGGAATGTACATATTTGTATGGGTATTCAACCTCATTACAAATCAAACTCAAAGGAAACATTATTAGGATTAGCAATTAATGAAGCAGCACTAAGTCTTGTTTTTAGCACTGATTGTATGTTAGTGTTCAAACTATGTCTAATATAACATTTATCCTAAGATAACTGGATACAAAAGCGGATCCGAGGGAGGGAGGGGCTAATAAGGCTTGAGCATGGTTTTACACTGGATAAATATATTATTCTTTAAAAAAANGGATCCGAGGGAGGGAGGGGCTAATAAGGCTTGAGCATGGTTTTACACTGGATAAATATATTATTCTTTAAAAAAAGTATATTGTTAACAGTGCAGTGTTAATACATATACTTGGTATATTAACAGGAAATTATAAAACTATTTNAAAAAAAAGTATATTGTTAACAGTGCAGTGTTAATACATATACTTGGTATATTAACAGGAAATTATAAAACTATTTATACATACTAACCACTAAGTATCGAATTTTATGTGCAGCACTAAAAGTTGATGTGTACTGGTAAGCATGTGGTCTGATCGTAACACACAGTGCTCTACTCATCACCCCATCAAGTAGCCCCCTCCTTAATGACTTTCTAGATCCGCCACTGACTGGGTAGACCCTACCGTGTGAATAAAATCCATTTATGGTTACATACGAAGTGCCAATTTAGCGAAAAAGCAAGATGGAAGTTTCCTTTTTTTTTNTGAATAAAATCCATTTATGGTTACATACGAAGTGCCAATTTAGCGAAAAAGCAAGATGGAAGTTTCCTTTTTTTTTCTTATCGTAGTCTACCAAACCCAGAAAAAAACAAACATAATACTGAACACTTAGCGTGTAAATAATGAGTCCAATCTGGTCACGGTTTCTTCACATTTTTGAATCGAACCTTTAAAAAATAACCCCATGTATGATCTGTTTGGTTGTTTCCCACACCTGGAATGCATCACAAGCGTTTTATACTTTTGTTAACATAAAATAATCTTATATTATGTTAAACCTAAATTTTTACTTGCATTTTATCTATCTATATATATATGTAGGATTGTTGAACGTGATTTTATTCTACATAAAAGAATTAAATGACACGTACATTCAACACAGTAAAGAAACAAAGAAGTCACAAGATAAACATGTGATAACACCATTGACAAATGAAGGGAAGGTTGCAGCGAGGTTGCAGAGCGTCTATGGAGCAGTGTAGCCAACCTTTGCGCATATTATTATTTTATTTATAATTAATATGAACAAAAACAGAGAAAATAAGTGTATTGACAATGCCTCTGGTGTAATTTTCAAGATTTGGTTAAGCTTTTTTTTTTTGCATGAGGCGCATGAATAAGCTGGAAATGTAACTTCAGCAGGGCTTCATAAAATATGATGGAAGCAACCATGAATATACTATTGATAGATTTGTGGGCGGCACTTAACGGCTAAGATCCTCAGCAACGACGTGGGTGAAGCGGGATTGGGATAAGACAGCGACGGAATGAAATCGCGGAGGAAACGGAAGTGCCTAAAAAGACCACACCGGCCAGCGAAAGCCTCCGCCACGTTTCTCACGTGCAGCTCCGTTGGGAATCGAACCCGGTACTTCAAGGTGAGGGACGAGCGCGCAGACTGCCAACTCCACGGCGGCCCTCGATGTCGCTAATGGGACTGGACGAAGAGGTGATTAAGAGGCTACAAAAGAGTATCTGAATTGCGAAGGACACCGGACAATCGAGTGTTTTGTGTCTCCGACGACAATGACGTCTTTTGTTCTGCGAGTCGGGTAACTCTCTCTTGCACATGCGCACTGCGGAGGTTTGTCGGCTGGTTGTAGCGGCCGGCCACTCAGCACGAGAATTACGCTCGATTCCCGATGCAACAAGAATTTCGCTTCACTGCGCAGAACTTAGAAAAATTGGTCTTCTAACAATGGAGTCATTTGGGGTGGCTTTTTACCAGTGATGGTAACATTATAACATCTCCCTTGTTTAATTTCAAAATAACTATAGAAGAATTCCTGAGCATTAGCACGATCATTGAACATAAAACAACTAACATCNGCTCGATTCCCGATGCAACAAGAATTTCGCTTCACTGCGCAGAACTTAGAAAAATTGGTCTTCTAACAATGGAGTCGTTTGGGGTGGCTTTTTACCAGTGATGGTAACATTATAACATCTCCATTGTTTAATTTCAAAATAACTATAGAAGAATTCCTGAGCATTAGCACGATCATTGAACATAAAACAACTAACATCAAGTATGCTTTAAATGCGAAGGGTAAGAAGATTTTCTTTTTAAAATTACAAGGTGCCGTACGATGCTAGCCTTAAGTGGTACAAAGTTACTCCGAATGACTGTATATAAATATGCGCCTCAACAGTTTTTATTGTACAAAGGGAAGCACATTTCAATAATAAATATGGCACATATGGATGCTACAATATGGAAATGCTTTCCGCATTACCTTCCAATGTGCACATAGTTTTATGTGTGTAAGAAGTGCCAAACATTCTAACGCTAAAACGCATTGTACAAAAGGGGTAGACTTCAGACGTACTTGGGTTTTGCCAATGACGTCAATAGTAGTTATAAATAGTAGGCCCAAGCACGCATGGCATCTGCCAAAAGCCCAGAAGCCTAGCCACCATCTTGGATCCGCCTTCTTGGATGCCCATAACCTTGACCTCCGAATTTCCCTTTTTCCCTCAAAAAGGGCCAAAATCGGCAGAATTTCCCAAAAAATTTCTCTTTTTCACGCAAATTTTCCTTTCCCCTCTCAAACTTCAAGCAAAAAATGTGTTTTCCACAATTCGGCTGGCACTTGCAGAATCCGGCGGAAATTGTGCAAATGCACACTGGAGTTTGCAATAATTTACAAGCACTTCATGCTCTGTCATTCCATGCTTGCACCATCCATCTTGTCTGAAAACGTTCGAGTTCATTGCCCCCTCATGCAACTTCATGCACAACCTTGTTACAAGCATATATTATACAACCTATTCCGAGTACGCATATGCTAAGTACACCTATACAAATCACACATATATATGCTAATTGTACATATACTAATCGCACACATGTCAATCACCCCACCATCTTGCCTTCGTCCCTTGCCATCTTGGATTGCCAACACAAAATTACCATTCATGTCAGCTAGAGCATAGCATCAAGGTAGTATGACCAAGGATGCCTTAAGCCCTCCTATAAGCATAGTTGGCCACCATTTCCCACCCACCAAAGATATAGCCACCAAATTCATAACATAGTTATCACCCTCGACAACGAAAAAGACCACAGTGCCAAGAATACCCTAAGCCCACTTATAAGCATAATTGGCTGTAATTTCCGGAACCATTTAAGATACAGTCATCAAATTCATAACAAAGGTATCATCCCTGACGACGATAAGTACCGCAGGGGCAAGTATGGCCTGAGCTCACTTATAAGCATAGTTGTTTGTTATTTCCGAAATATTTAAGTATACCCACCAAATTCATATCATAGGCATCTACCATGATGTAAATGAGGGTGGGGGGCCAATGATGCCTTAAGTCATTCTATAAGCATATTTGGCCACCACTTTCCATTCACCGATGCTATCATCACCCAATTCATATCACATGCATCACTCCAGATAACGATCAGGGTGGCTGGGTCAATTATGACATAAGCCCTCTTATAAGCATAGTTGACCACCATTTCCCGACTGAGCCACTAGGACATGGGTGCCAGTACAGGTCGAAATTATATATATACATAAAATAACCTGTTAACTTATACAACAGTCATGTTGACAAGGCAATGTATAATTTTATAAATAAGTGGTTAAATTTTAAACTTACAGATAAAAGTGTATCGAGCGACCTGCCATGGATTCGTTTCACCCATGACCTAGATCAAAGTCAAGTAGGTAATTGGTTCGAATACGATGTTGGGTACCAATATATTTATATATGAGCGTTCATGTGCTTAGCACTATAAATAAGAATATGTAAAAAAAAATTAAATATTTATAATTATTAATAAAAATAAAATGAGTCATTCTTGTACATTGTATAGCTAAATAATAATTTTTTAATTGGATTTTTAATTTTATGTCAGTGTACATAAATTCCAGTTTCCTCTTTTACTCATTTCTGGAAAATCGTGCACCCTAAGTCAAAAATGCTTCTAAAATGTTTTTAATTTGATTTTCGACCCTTATGTCGAAAATGTACATCTAGAAATTGTACTCTTCATTCTAAATAAAAACTACACAGACTATTCTCAATTATGCATGGATCGATAAATAAATATATTTTTTAAATTTTGGTTCGTATATTGGTGTGTATGAGGGTGTGTGTGCGTGTGTGTGCATGTAAGTTTGACTAAGATGTCGGCTGCCCGAATCCAAACAGTTTTGCATTAACAAAGACGTTCAGGACTGTTTTTTTTTTTTTTTTTTAAGAATTTACAATGTATTGTTTAGTACCCTCGGACACATTTCTTAGTACTTTTGTAAAAATATCTATTGATAATAAGATATGCAACTTAAGTGAAGTTTTTTACCATCACGTTGAAATAGTTTTTGTCACTACACTGGTCTATACGTAAGCTACTTGCCAACATAATTTGAGATCCTTTAGTCATAAGTATTCCTATGAAATTCAGTATGGTGTCGGGGGATACACACATACAATAGCTATTTATAATATCACTGTTTGGTTCGTATTTAAAATACACGCCTGTAGACACACAACACATTATATTACGTCTCCAAGTTTTAAAACTTAAAAGTTAAATATATCAAAATTTTATTTATAAATATATTGGTACCCACTATCGTATTCAAACAAACTGACTATATGGCTTTGATCTAGGTCATGGGTGAAACCTATAATATGAGTTTTGTGACTTTGACGCATTCTGCATCCCTATATTTTATTCGTCAGAACACACGCTCTGGCGAAGCTCGCAGGCGGACAACCACAATAAGGATTAAGGGTTTGCGGACGTGCCAAAATAATACCGCCAGGAAGGTGCAACCGCGCCTCGCAGATGCAAAGGTGGGCTACCAAATGTTCCTGCACGTGCAACGGTTCCTGCACGTGCAGACGACATCCGGAGACAACGGAAGGCACCAGGGCGCGGACACAGCTGCGTTTTGCAACTGCCCAAGGGACACCGAGAGCCCACACCAGCGGCTGAGTCTGTCCCGGGCTAGTGTCAGCAATAAACATTGAGAGCTTTTAGCGGGCGTGCTGGGAGAATAGCGGCAATATCCGGGGACAAGGGAAGGACCACGTGCGCTGAACCAAAGGCCACCCACCAAGTAGAACGTGCAGAACGAAACAATAAAATGTCCATACCAGAGTCGATGGACGATGCCGGACCGAAGTGCGGAGAGCTAGTGCACCGAACCCGTGTTTTATAACCCAGGGGGACACGACAAGCGCCCGACCACGTGCAGAGAGGAAGCAAGTTGAATATGGCAATTTAGCCTACAAAACGACGAGAGAGCGGGAGGAATGGGTCAGTCAGTTGGAGGACCTAGAGCGAGACGTCCGGTTCGGAACCGGACGGCATCAGGCAGTCAGTCAGTCGGAGTCAGTCGAGGATCGAGAATGCATCACGACGTCGACCTCAGTCGGAGGCCGTCAAGCGGGACGTGCGGCGGGAAGAATCCGAGAAAAGCCAGTCCGACTTCGTCAAACGAAGAGTGCTGAGTGGACCCGGGAGGAGGGGTTCCGAGAGCAGGCGTCGGGACGCCCCACCAAGCGCCAGAGCAGTTCCAAGCCGCCAGCCGAGGGAAGACAGCGCAGCAGTGTCAGATAAGTAGTTCTACACCAAGTGTGAAGTATCTTCCCCCCCTCCCCCCACGACGCCAATCGCGGCGTCAAACCATACGTAGCCTACATAGAAAAAGGGGAGGGGAGTTTGTCTCGTGAGTTCATGTACCAGTTAACCTGTTCAAGCAACAATAAAACTCGATCATGTGAACTCGCAAATAAAGTGTAATTTATTAGTAAATTGGACCTAGAGACAACAGTGTTGACGTATTCCTACGCCCTATCACTGAGGGCTAGCATCAAGTGCTGGCGCCTCACGCCGCAGAGCAGATTCAATACCTACTTCCAAATTTCAGCATTGGCAGGTATCAACTTTAACTTCGAGGGTTGGAAAATGTTGACCATTTGTGCTCTTAAAAAAAGGCTTAAGGCATAATTCATTTTTCATCTCGGGTAGACTTGCACTGGTCTGATACGTTCCAATTCCCATGAGTCTTAACTCCGGCAGTCGTTGAATGATGTCCGAATGTGTCTATAAGTTCGTAGCTGTCTGATATAGGCATGAAGCACATGAAACACGTTCTGAGGTAAGGCAACCACTGTCATATATTCGTGGCTCGGGCTCGTTACATAATTACTTTAAAAAACTTGAGATCGACCCCTATGCCTATTAAAGTCAATGTGGCATTGAATACATGAAAATAATCCAATTTTATGGTGTCACATTAGCATTCGACTCGAAAACACAAGCACGAAAATATATAACACTTGGTATACTTACGTACACAATTATATGCTTATAAAATTTAATATGGTGTTGGTCATTGCCCCATAATCATGTTTTCTGACATAATATTCCAATTCTCTTGGAAAATATGAATCCGTAGACATGCTGCTCCATATATTAGCTTAAAAGTTAAATAAAATTTATTTATTTAAATGCATAACTTTTATTTATACAATTATATTTTTCATAATCTATGGTTGTGGCATCATAAACAACAAATCCGTCTTGGAAATACGAATACACAGACACATTGCTCGGCATAATCTNTCTATGGTTGTGGCATCATAAACAACAAATCCGTCTTGGAAATACGAATACACAGACACATTGCTCGGCATAATCTTTTTTAAGTTTTAAAAGTGAAATAAAATATATTGCGTTAAATACATAAAGTTATTTATAAAATTCNTTTTAAGTTTTAAAAGTGAAATAAAATATATTGCGTTAAATACATAAAGTTATTTATAAAATTCTTTTTTTTTGTATAATTGATCATCATACACATACACATACATTGTACACATCATACTCGAATTATTTTTTAAAATAAGAATCCATAGACAGGTCGCTTGATCCACTGTTGTCTGTAAGTTTAAAAATTAACCACTTCTTTATAAAATTATGCATTTTCAGTGCCTTGTCAACATGACTGTTGTACAAGTTAACAGGTTATTTATATATATATACACATCATTTCGACCTGTACTGGCACGCATGTCCTGATGGCTCAGTCAGGTAATGGTGGTCAACTATGCTTATAAGAGGGTTAATGGCATAATTACCCCAACCACTCTCATCGACATCGGGGGCGATGCCTATGATATGAATTTGGTGGCTTTATCTTAAACAGTTCGGAAATTACAACCAACTATCCTTATAAGTGGACTTAAGGTATTCTTGGCACTGTGGTCCTTTTCGTTGTCGAGGGTGATATCTATGTAAAGAATTTGGTGGCTATATCTTTGGTTGATGGGAAATGGTGGCCAACTATGCATATAGGAGGGCTTAAGACATCCNGCGATGCCTATGATATGAATTTGGTGGCTTTATCTTAAACAGTTCGGAAATTACAACCAACTATCCTTATAAGTGGGCTTAAGGTATTCTTGGCACTGTGGTCCTTTTCGTTGTCGAGGGTGATATCTATGTTAAGAATTTGGTGGCTATATCTTTGGTTGATGGGAAATGGTGGCCAACTATGCATATAGGAGGGCTTAAGACATCCTTATACCACCTTGATGCTATGCTCTAGCCGACATGAATGGTAGTTTTGTGGTAGGAATCCAAGATGGCAGGGGACGAAGGTAATATGGTGGGGTGATTGACATGTTTGCGATTAGTATATGTATAATTAGCATATATATGTGTGTTATTTGTATAAGTGTTCTTAGCATATGCGTCCTAGGCATAGGACGTAGAATATATGCTTGTTACAAGGTTGCGCATGAAGTTGCATGACGGGGCAATGAACTCAAACATTTTCAGACAAGATGGATGGTGTTGATGACAGAGTGTGCAGTGCTTGTAAAGTATTACACAGTCCGGCTGACATTTGCACGATTTCCGACGGATTCCGCCGGATTATGCAAGAGCTAGCAGCATTGTGGAAAACACATTTTCTGTAGGAAATGTGGGGGGAAAAGGGAAATTTTGAGTGTAAAAGGGAAATTTTTAGTGAAATTCCAGCGATTTTGCCCGTTTTTTAGGGGGAAAAAAGGGAAATTTTGAGGTCTATGTTAAACTCATCCAATATGGCGGTTAGGTCCCTGGGTCTCTGCCAGATTCCATGTGTGCGAGGACATACTATTTATAACTACTGTCACTGCACAACCCAACCTCCAGGACTTGTGTATTTGTATCAATGGTCATGGTTCGGCGGGCGACAGCATCTGTCACTTCAGCCTTCACACTGACAATCGAAAAGTCAAGGTCATGCATTTCCGTCTCGCACGCGCGCTCACACATCTCGAATCAAGTTTACAACATTTGTTTCTTCGATAAAACCCGTCGAGATGCACAACCTGCTAGTTGACATTGTATGTCCATAGATCTGTTTTACGATTCTTATTAATCTTTTATCCCACCAGTGACGCCTACACATCGTCACACTCGCAGCCTTTGAAGTAAATGTTTGCAAACACAACGCACAACCGCAGGATTGTGTCCGTAATGCTCTGAAGCAATGGCGCTACTCCATCTTGCACATCCGAAGCCCGACGAGTACAAGTAATCTAATTTAACTACTGCCCCCAAAAAAACTGCAGTAATAACTGCACTTTCTAGACAAACTGGCGTTTAGTTCAACAAACCGTGTTTTCTGTGATTTTTAATTCTGCCTTAGTGAGACTAATAAACGAAAATTTTTAAGATATTAAAAATTCAAACCACTGTTGCATTAATTCTATTTTTATAAATGTAATTTTATTGGGCTTAGTTTTAAAACGGCAGTTAGTAATTTACAGATCAATACAATACAAATCATATTAGACGTGTATACATATACTTTTATATAACATTTATGTGTGTTGTGTGTTTGAACTGTTTAATAAGGACTGGGGTCTGGACCGTTAACAAAATTTTGNTCGCAGCCTTTGAAGTAAATGTTTGCAAACACAACGCACAACCGCAGGATTGTGTCCGTAATGCTCTGAAGCAATGACGCTACTCCATCTTGCACATCCGAAGCCCGACGAGTACAAGTAATCTAATTTAGCTACTGCCCCCAAAAAAACTGCAGTAATAAGTGCACTTTCTAGACAAACTGGCGTTTAGTTCAACAAACAGTGTTTTCTGTGATTTTTAATTCTGCCTTAGTGAGACTAATAAACGAAAATTTTTAAGATATTAAAAATTCAAACCACTGTTGCATTAATTCTATTTTTATAAGTGTAATTTTATTGGGCTTAGTTTTAAAACGGCAGTTAGTAATTTACAGCTCAATACAATACAAATCATATTAGACGTGTATACATATACACGTATATAACATTTATGTGTGTTGTGTGTTTGAACTGTTTAATAAGGACTGGGGTCTGGACCGTTAACAAAATTTTGNGTATATAACATTTATGTGTGTTGTGTGTTTGAACTGTTTAATAAGGACTGGGGTCTGGACCGTTAACAAAATTTTGTTCGTTTACGACAGTTAGGGATCGTATATGTATTTCTGGATTTTGAGGATATTTTAGGGTTTCGTGAAATGCTATTGATGATACTATAAATAAAAAAGCCGAATAATTTTAATGTAGTCAATTCGCGGTTTCTTCGCACTTTTTGAAACAAACCTTTGAAAAATCTACACAAGTATTAAGTGTTTAGTTGTTTTCTAAATATATCATGTATTAGAGGCGTCATGTATTTCTGTAAGTATAAAAACTTATTTTTTTTTTGTTGATTTCAGCTTTAAATAAAATTTTATTTATAAATGACTATATTTAATTTATAATTAGTAAACAGGTGTGTTGGTATCACTGAGTAAGATATAGTTTTTATGGAAGGTATTGCTGAAGTGAGCGCGCAAGAATGTGATGTGCTGACCCTTCATTGTCGTTTACTAAACCTAATTAAGCTTTGTTCGCGTGAGGCGGAGAAATATCCTGAAAGCAGAAATTCTGCAGGGTTTCGGAAAAGTTGGAAATAGCCATGAATGAACTATAATAATTTCACAATGATTTTACTCTATATCAATAAGAATTTCAACTTAAAATCGTGATAAGTACGAATTAAAAAGTTATTTTAACCCAAAGTTTGGTTCCAGCTTCAGCGTTTATTAAAGTCATAGGAGTGGTATGATGCAAATTCTTTGAAATCCGGCATTTGTTTGGCGCCGCGGTGGTGTAGTGGTTAGACTACCCGCTTCCCACCAAGACCAATCGGGTTCAATTCCCGAAGCGGTCGCTACAAGTTTTCTTGCATGTGGGAATCGTGATGGGCGATGACACAGGTCAGCGGGTGGTTTTCTCGGAGATATCCCACTTCACCCCACCCTTCCATTCCAGCACCGCACCGTACTCACCTCGCTTCAACCTAATCGGATCTCAAGACTTCGATTTTAAGAGACGCCCAAATACACTGGAGAGCCAAAAAAAACTGGTATAGGCGTGCGTATGCAAATAACAGAGCTATGGAACCAATCAGAGTAACGCGATGCGGTCGGAAGCGCGTATATAAGACAACAAGCGTCTGGCAAAGTTGCTAGATCGGTTACTACTGCTACAATGGCAGGTTATCAAGATTTAAGTGAGTTTGAACGTGCTGTTATAGTCGGCGCACGAGAGATGGGACATAGCATCTCCGAGGTAGCGATACAATTTGGATTTTTGCGTACGACCATTTCACGAGTGTACCGTGAATATCGGTAATCCGGTAAAACATCAAATCTTCGACATCGCTGCAGCCGGAAANCGAGGTAGCGATAAAATTTGGATTTTCGCGTACGACCATTTCACGAGTGTACCGTGAATATCGGTAATCCGGTAAAACATCAAATCTTCGACATCGCTGCAGCCGGAAAAAGATTGTGAACGAACCGGACAAACGACGACTGACGAGAATCATTAAACGTGACAGACGTGCAACCCTTTCTCAAATTGGCGCAGATTTAAATGCTGGGGCATCAACAAGTGCGAGCGTGCGAACTATTCAACGGACCATCATTGATATGGGCTTTCGGAGCCGAAGGCCCACTCGTGTACCGTTGTTGACTGCACGGCACAAAGCTTTACGCCTCGTCCGGGCCCGCCAACACCGCCATTGGACTGTTGATGACTGGAAACACGTTGCCTGGTCTGGCGAGTCTCGTTTCCAATTGTATCGGGCGGATGGACGTGTACGGGTATGGAGACATCCTCATGAATCCATGAACCCTACATGTCAACAGGGGACTGTTCAAGCTGGTGGAGGCTATGTCGTGGTGTGGGGCATGTGCAGTTGGCGTGAAATGGGACCCCTGATAGTCTAGATACGACTCTGGCAGGTGACAGATACGTAAGCATTCTGTTCGATCACCTGCACCCTTTCCTGTCCATTGTGCATTCCGACGGACGTGGACAATTCCAGCAGGACAATGCGACACCCCACACTTCGAGAGTTGCTACTGAGTGGCTCCGGGAACACTCTTTTGTCTTTAGACACTTCCATTGGCCACCTAAATCACCAGACATGAACATTATTGAGCATATCTGGGATGCCTTGCAGCGTGCTGTTCAGAAGAGATCTCCACCGCCTCGCACTCCTATGGATTTGTGGACTACCCTGCAGGATTCATGGTGTGATATGCCTCTTGCATACCTTCAGACATTAGTCGAGTCCATGTCACGTCGTCTTGCGGCACTTATGGGTGCTCGCGGGGGCCCTACACAATATTAGGCAGGTGTACCAGTTTTTTTGGCTCTTCAGTGTATATCCACTCAGCTCAAAAGTTGAAATTGAAATATGAGCAAACCACATATCAATTTACCAATACATATTTTTCATGACATTCTTATAACATAAAAAATTATTTTAATCTCTACACTAATGCATTTATTTCGTTCGATTTTGAGATGTGTACAAAAAGTAATGTAAATTTAAATTCGTATGGCTCGTTTCATTCGTTTTTAAAAGTATTTCTTCTCCATTATATTACTTTTTTGACTATCATTTCACATCGCTACCAAAAAGGATGTAATATGCCAGAAATGTGGAAAATTGTTTCGGCCTCTGAAACGCTTTTAAACCATTAATGCTGCGACAAGTACTACGAGTTCGCTTTACGTGATTTTTAGGACGTGAATGCGTGCAATCCTCTCCAAAAGACATAACACAAAATATTGGTTATTGCACTCACTTTAACACGTCATAATTTTTATAAAACCTTCTCATAAAGAAAAATTTGTTTTAATAAAAATTTACGTGTTTAAGTGCCCGTGTCAGCCACCATATTAATTTTTTTTATATATTTATTTCTGATTCAAATTTAGGAGGATTTATTGAAAAAATTTAAGAATAGGAGCTGAGCTAATTACCTTAGCCATCAATACAGATATAATATATGAACTACTAATGCATATGTATGCAACATTTAACTTAATGCAATATGTTATACATTAATTCATTCTCACTTTTTAATGACAGCCAGGGAACACCTATTAACAATCAGGTACAAAAATTTGCACAGAACTATGATTCTATAATGAAACATTTTCACTAATGACCCTGACTCGTTGATCTTTGTATAATGCGTGATGCAGCCTCTTAATTTTGATTTAACTACCACAAGGGTTTCAACTCATAATTAAGAGATTTGAGTGACATCAACGATATCTTAAAAGCTCGTGCGTGTGAACTAGGATGGAGCAGAAGCAGAAACGGAATGCTTAGGCGGGGGGGGGATGAGCACCCCGAGAAAACCCGCCAGTCAACGGCAGCGCCCGTTGCGTTTCCCACGCGTGAAAATCGGGAGTGACCCCGCTTGGAATAGAACATAATTTTTACTGGCGTGAATTCGACCACCACGGCCCCATTAGTTGCACTTCAAATTTTGTTTAGCCAATGAAATTTTTTGTGTGGGCTGTTAACGGTAATCTGAGCCCTTTTTAAATCCCTGCTTAAGATCTATTTGTGCGTGCATTATGTATTCTTCCACCATTTGTACCATTAACAGTATCATGGGCCTGGTCACTTTATTGATGCTTCGGTCAAGTGTAACTGTGTAATTATTATAAAAGTAAATAGTCTATTAATCTGCTCATAGTAACACTTAAGTGCATTTCAAAAATAACTAAACATCATTTCAGTATACACAAATGTTCACCTACCACATGTTTGTCTACGTCGTAAAGACATGGAACTACTTTCCTGCCGTCATTATCAACTTTACTGGGCTCATGACAATCATTGTGCCTGTTGTCGGCAGGAGCAGTGACATTTTTCATAGGTTGGTTAAAGTGCTCAATTAATCGTGAAGAGTCTATTAGCGCAGTTAAACGTCTATTTGGTTATACGCAAACAAGTATTTCCATGCCTGGAACATCTCTTTCAATGGGGTTGGCCTTCTCGCGAACTCTGGAACCGGGTTCACGGCGTGTTGACACGAGGTTGAAAGGGGGAAGAGGAAAAAAAAAAACAACAACCGTTGTGACGGGAAAACGGTAGGAGAAACACACCAGCTGTTTCTTCTGCATTATTTATCAAGCCATGAAACATTTATCGCCGTGCCAGTTATGCCGTGACGTATAAGAATAACGGGGAAGCTGCTGTCATCGCGGGCGGCAGACGGGTTCCACCTGCGAGAGGACGCGAGCTGCGAGCGAGCGTTGCCAACTCACTCCCGGGAACGAAGGTACGGTCTATTCGCGGTTTCTTCACACTTCCTGAATCAAACCTTTGAAAAACCACCCCATATGTGACGTGCTTGGTTGTATCCTAATATGGCACGGATCGCAAGCGTTTTATACTTGTGTTAACATAAATGTACCTTATTTTTGGTTAAATTCAACTTTTATATAAATATATACTTTATATAACTTATATAACAATATAATATAACATAATATAACAATATATATAAATATAACAATATATCTAATATAACTTATATATATCAATATAATATAACTTATATATAACAATATAATGTAACTTATAATATCACAATATATATAAATATCACAATATAACAATATATATAATATAACTTATATATAACAATACAAATAAAGTATATGCAGCACTAAAAAAATATATAATTAAAAATAAAAAAGTATTTAACTTTTACTTATATTTAAACTAATAATAATTATATTGAATTTATAATTAATAATAATTAAACACAGCTGTGTTGGTAATGCCTAGTACGAAATAGTTCTCGTACAAAATTATATTACACTGAGTGCGCACGAATGCGGTGCGTTGTCCCTTTTGGTGTAATTTTCTAGACTCGGTTAAGCTTTGTTTGCATGAGGCGGAGGAATATCCTGGAAGTGGAACTCCAGCAGGGCTTCAGAAAAATTTGAAGTAACCGTAAATGAATTATGACGGGAAATTCAATGAAGATTGAAGTAAAGACACGAAGTCGTTACAACTCTTTGCAAGGCGCTTCATTCAGCTTATTGTCTTTAGCGCGGAAATAAATGTTTATTTAGAGTCATTTACAGCGAAAATAATTCAATATTATAGAGACTGTTTCCGAAAAGAACACCGACAACTGCACTAACTGTTACGGGACAACGAACTGAACATTTGGAGGTACCCTTACAAACTTTGCTTCTTAGAACACGGTTCACCTGAGAGAGTTACACCAAGGCAACATGTACATTAATGTACATATGATTATAAAGTAATTAAAAGTGATAAGCCCCTAAGGGCTACATACATTTGATGGAAAATAATATGGCGCCCCCTATTTTCTAAATAAAAGGGGATGGCATTACCCAGCAACCGTTCGCAAATTTCAGATCTCTATTCAAGACAACAGTATTCCCGGAATTGTTCTTTCACCTCAAGTACAATGAATATATTAATTCAAATTATAACCAATTGAAACATCGATTTTCAAGGGCATCTCTCTCCGTTACGAATTACTGTAGGACATAGGTTGTATAATGTTTTCTATCAAATTTTGTATAGGGAATCGCCTCGCAGCCTTTGTTCCTGTAGTTCATGATCATATAGATACACGCTAACACACGCAGACAGGATGGGGCTGCAGTGACCAAGCGGGAGGAGGGGGGGGGGTTATCGTGATACATCCCCCAAATGAAAATAAAACATTAAAAAATAACATTTAAAAATGAATTACAACGTATATTTTTTTTTTATGTGGCCTCCCTTGAACATGAAAGATGCTTATAGCATTTCGTGGTTCCATATCTTTATATTAAACAATTGGTTGTAAATAATTTTTGAACTAATAATTTTTAATATTAAAGCTTTTATATGTTTCCCAAAAATATAAATTTGTAACCCCCTACCACCCTAAGTACATTCCTGGCTACACTCCTGTGGAACTGAATTCTATTGACAAACTTCGTAAGTTAATTCCATTTGTAAAATTACGTGGAAAATACTAAAGACACTTCCTGCCTAAATTCATTATTGAGGGATATATAAACCCTTGAAAATAAATATTTTAGTTTTTTTTTTCCCAAAGTTACGGGAACTAAATGAAATTAAATTACAACTATCCAAGCATTGTTTTCTGTTATTGGGATCTTCATCCTAAGAGAAAAATCTCGTTGATGCCTCTCGCCTTAATGAATATAACATGGGCGAGCCACTCTCTTAACGCAAACAACATTTCTGCCGTCAATATTTACAGACGTTTAATGCTGGTTTATTGAAGCGGTGCGGCGTAACTGCATGAGAACCACAGTTTGCGTGTAGAACGCACGTGAACTTCCGGCGACAGAGATACCGTTCCAGGCGCGTACACGAATATACCAGTACTTCCTTGCAGACTATCACCAGAAACAAACAGGCAGCTTCAGTACTGCAGGCCTAATAACGTATGGTACGCGTTGTTTGCCGTAGTTGTTGAAAATGTCCTCCACCATCGTCTGCGCAGTGGAGACAGCAGAGTACTGTACACGTACTGTATGTAGTTAGTATTTCCTCGGTGCTGGGGCACTGCATCTCTGCGCCTGTAAGTTCATGTGAGTTTTACACGAAAACGGTTGATCCTGGGCAGAAGCGACAAGAAGACCGTTTTTGTTAACTCGGTCATAATGCTTAATAAACCGGCGTGAAACGTTCATAATTCCAGAGAGTAAAAAAAAAAAAATGTCTGCAGTGAAAGGGTGGCCAACCTAGTTACTTTAAATACGGTGAGAAGTATTAACGAGCGTTTGTTCTCGGATTAAAGATCCCGATAACATAAAACATCGCTGGGAAAATTGTAGTTTTCGATTCGTTTCCGATATTTGAAGGGAAAAACAGTTTAAAATCTCTATTTTCAAGTCCTCGTATCTCCCTCAACATTCAGTTTAGGGAGAAAGTGTCTCCTGCATTTTCCACTTCATTTAGCATAGAGAATTACTTCACGAAGTTTGCCGGCCGAAGTCCAACCCGCTCTGCATGCTAGGTGGCACTTTTCTCCCCATAATTATGCCATTGTCCGTTAAAGTCAATTCTGCTGTTCATTTGCTCAAACCAAATAAGCAAAAATTAAAAAAAAATTCAAACCAGGGAAACTCAATCATTACGATACCGCTTTAATGCCCAAAGGCTTTATAAACTAGACGCACTCAAATGTACGCCCAGTAAGGAGAAGCGTATACATGAAATGCTCAGGATACGAACCCGGAACTTCGTAATCTGAAACTATCGCTTCATCTACATCACCTATGGCGGTCACTCCGTTAAAAGTAAGTGCTGGACGAGATATCAAAATTAGTGTCTAAAAGACAATATGGAACATTACACGTAAAGCTTTACTATTTCACTTTTTTTTTATTATATAAAATAAGAATTGCAAATACTTTTACAGTTGTCATTACTTTCCAGTAATTATCATTACATGCAACACTTCCTGTACCGCCGGTAGTACTGAGGACGATGTACCCTGAAGAGCCAAAAAAACTGGTACACATGCCTAATATCGTGTAGCCCNCATGGACTCAACTAATGTCTGAAGGTATGCAGGAGGAAATTCACACCATGAATCCTGCAGGGCAGTCCACAAATTTAATCTGCGCCAATTTGAGAGGGTTGCACGTCTGTTACGTTTAATGATTCTCGTCAGTCGTCGTTTGTCCCGTTCGTTCACGATCTTTTTCCGGCTGCAGCTATGTCGAAGATGTGATGTTTTACCGGATTCCCGATATTCACGGTACACTTGTGAAATGGTCGTACGCGAACATCCAAATGTTATCGCTACCTCGGAGATACTATGTCCCATCTCTCGTGCGCCGACTATAACGCCACGTTCAAACTCACTTAAATCGTGATAACCTGTCATTACAGCAGCAGTAACCGATCTAGCTGCCGACCGCATCGCGTTACTCTGATTGCTTCCATACCTCTGTTATTTGCATACGCACGCCTATACCAGTTTTTTTGGCTCTTCAGTGTAGAAACATGTCCTCCGCGTGCACAATTTAGACATTTCTTCCCTGCCGCAGACTTTCATATGCATTATCGCTCCTCGGGAATGTACGGAAACGCTCGGCGCTCATCGTGCTTGGCGCATGCGCTGTTTCGATGCGCATTTGTTCGTTTACATTTTTTTTTCGTTTGGCGAAAAAAAAACCCGAGTAGACCCTTGGATTACCAGCGTAACTAAGCAGTATTTTGGCATGAATCGTGTGTTTGGTGTAAACCTAGGATGGATGCGTGAAATACAAAGTTGCCGCACATACCTAGCGTTCACGCAGAATCTCACGTGTTTGTGGCCGGCGATTGAAACAATAATAATGATCATATCCATTTACGCGCACGGGCTGAACACGATCTTAGTTGAGTGCATAAGGTATTAGAAGGGTCCGCAACAAGGTAATGCACAGGGTTTTTTTTTTTTGCCAGAAATGGGAATGGAGACCACTTGAGGAAAACTACAAACACTGCGGTAAGATTAGTATCGAATCCACGATCTCCAGAATGTGAGTCATTATCGCTAGCGCACGACCAAACAAGTAATGAGGCCAGCGCCGCTTCTTGGGCCGAGTAGGTGCAACAGAAGGACTAAGGGGTAGAGTGCGCATGTTAGCTGCTCAGTAACCAATGTGCGTCCCAATATCTAACTGCTTTCATTCGTTCCAAAAACACTATTTGCTAAAATAAGTGCTACACATAATCAAGTTACACAAAATTTCATCTTACATAAAAGCGCGGTTTGACGTTGAAACCCGTAAAGAGAAAATGCGGTAGAGTGCCCGCCCTAGGTGCGCAATAAGCCAATCAGTGTCCCGACATTGAACAGCTTTCCCGCCAATACGGCCATCATAAAACAAGTGGGTAGGATTTGAGGTTAGAACACTGGTTATGTAAACAAGTGCTTTGAGATGTTTGAATACTTCCTCGGACCAATTTTCAGTGGAATTAGATAAAATTCTTATTAGTAGAAGTATTTTATTCGTATAAAAGGACTTGTCTTTTGAAAATTAAGATAAAAATTACTAACAGGTTTATCAGTGTTGGCTGACAGTTGCATTGGCGTGGAGTAGCTCAATGTTGGGTACATTTGCAGAAGACAATAATCGGGTCTAACTCATCTTTATAGTCTATGTTAAGACCTAACGTAAACGTCGCGTCATTGTTGAAGCGCGTGAATTTGACAGTTATTGTTGGCAATTCGTGAGTCAACGTAGGGGACGTGCGCAGGAGATTAAAAATCTGTCTACGGGACGGATGGACAAGCGGTTGGCAACAGCGGAAGAGTTGCCGACGCGCAGTGTTCGGGCAGGCGCGTGCTGACGTCACGCGGGTTGTTATCGCGCCGGAGTTCTGCGCATCTCCGCCGTTACAACGGCCAGTACTTCGCGCATGCGCCTTTTCGACCTCGGAGGCGGGCCTGTCTCAGCTAAGGTTAAGTGTTGGGAAGATACTTTATATATATTCTTATAGTCAACATGGTATGCTTTATTCTGGTTCTTTTTCATTTAGTGTTGGTTATTTACGTGAATATTTAGGACACAACCTCACATATCGTACATGGGGCGATATTTCAAATATTTGATTCAAAAAGTGTGAAGGAACCGCGAACAGACTATATTTCATACCACATGTATTTTCAAAAAATATTCGCATGAAATTGTTTGTGTTCCATCTCCATGATTATTATTCTTATCGTCTGTAATGCTTTGTAGCATTAAAGAACTGCAGATAAGCGACACAATAAATTATTTTGCCCAGAAAATGTGGGATGGTCGTAAAAATTGGTTGATAAGGGGGGAGGGGGTGTGATACACGCTGGCGACGTCATGCACTTTGTCTGCCAACATAACGAAGTGAACATTTGCAGTTTTCTCTGTTTTCTAACGTTGGCAGTTCCGTGGAATCTTTTCCGGCATTGGTTCTCAATACCTCGATGTTAAGAGCCACACAAATCCTTTTTCGGCGAACGAATGAAAAAGGCTAAAGTTCTCTCGTTATTCGCGTTTTGAAGCAAAGTGGCCTACATGTAGATGCGGAAATATGCACTATTGTAGAGGGTATAAAACTGCCTGCCGATATGACTGACTGCAGAAAATTAAATGCAATGTTTATGAAAACAAGCTAATTCCAGCTGACATTGTGAAAATGTTTTTCCCCGTAAATTAAGTAACTTTCCACTACGTAATATCGAGAAAATATTCTTTTAAGTAAGTATTTGTATTATGGCACGGTATGGTGTCACACATTTCGAAAGTGAAAAGTGATGTGAAAATGCTGGTAACATGCGCTGGGGGCCATTTCCCATAAAGCAATTTATAATTACTGAGCTGCATATGCATCTGCCAATAAAAGATGTAATTTTTAGTGTGCTCTGATGAAGATTGACGTACAGTAGCTTTTCAGCACAGAGTCTTTTTTACGTAGTGTCATTTTCATTTTGCTAAACAACGTCGCTCTCAATCAAATGCGATATTAATGATTTCCAAACATTCAACAGACGAGCAAAATGTCCCCGACATAGTTCGTCATTTAATGCGATTCAACTACAGGCTCGGACATTCCTATTTCTTGGTCAAATATACATGCAAACAAACACAACACTCACGTTTTACTGGAACATCCAATGTAATTGTCATCTTGTGCTTGTTAAACCCGCCATTTTAAGTCTAACTGGCGTTGCGCTCTGGAGGCATCGAAAACGCGAATAACATTGAGTTATAGAGAGTTCTCGGTTCACTGAGCACGTTTAAAATCAACCTTCGAAAAATGTCACTGCATACATTGTTGGCACACGGACTGGCATGCGTCCAGTAAGGGTTTATTCTCAATGCGCAGTTGGCAGTCGGCAGTCGAATGCAATTCACAATGTGCAGTCCATGATTTTGAAGTATTGTTTGTAAACACTCCTAGTTTAGTTTTGGAATAAAGAAATACTGGGAAAACGATCTTCTATCCCCATAATATCCATACACCAAACCCAACTGGAAAGTAACAACTGAATTAATTCGTTAAGCTAAATTTTGTAAAATTACCAAACAAAATGTTAATTAAATATTTTAGGGTTGTGTACCGGTACTTAACACAACTTGAAACGATCTGTTTGTACAGATAAATCATGGACAGTGATGATATATTTGTGTTGGCATCTGCTGTATCAGTACTGTCGCTGAGTTATCGCCTTCCATTATTACGTTTAATATCTACTAAAGTCAATACGCGCGCTATCGAAATACAAATAATAAACAGTCCTGCAAAAAAATTATTTGTTTACATCATGTGATCGCGAGCGCGGCATCTGATTGGTTGAAAATTTTCGGCAGTCGGCAGTCGAGCAGTCGAAGATGAAGATGAACCAACTCCGACTGCCGACTGCCGACTGCCGACTGCCGACTGCGAATTGTGAATAAACCCTAAAATTGGTAACTACGGAGAGAAAGTAGTTCCAATTCTCAACGTTGAATTAAATATTACAAAAATATTTGTGAACCCTGAAATTATTATTTTTTGCTTTATATTTTAATACATATGAGTGTACCAATCAGAAACTTGTAAAGTAATGACTTCTCTAATAATTTCACAGTTTCACTTGACCGACGCATGAATAAAGTGCTCAGGCCAAAAGCAATGTTAGTTGTACATATTGGGGAAGAATACATACTGTGCATACAAGTAGATCGTAAGCAGGGCTTTCAGATGTGCTCAAGTTTACCCTTTAACAGCATGGGAGGCGGAACCAATACTGGTCAGGGGGCTCTGCTGTAAGGGTCAGTTTCTCAGCAGAAATCATAAACATGCAATAAAATAACGACTTCTGTTGTTAAATGATTACCGTACGTAAAGATATATTTGAGTATTATTTTGAAATCTGCTTCTAGTAGAATGGTGGAGTAATCCTAGAATTTGTATGATCCGATATTTGTTTATAAACGATACCAGTTATGACGTTAAAAAAATGTATACGTATTATGTAAGTTTTGATTAAGCCTCAATAAGTTAGTATAGTCCATTCATGGTTACTTCAAATTTATGAAGCACTGCTAAAGTTCTACTTCCAGGATATTCCTCCGCCTCATGCAAATGAAGATTTACCTAGTCTAGAAATTTACACCAAAGGTACAACGCATCGCATTCGTGCGCATTCAGTGCAATAATATTTTGCACGAGAACTATTTCCTACTAGGCATTACCAACACACCTATTTTTTCACTGTTTATATTCATAATAATTATACATGAAATATTATGATTTATAAATAAATAACATAAGGTAAAAGTTTAATTTAACAAAAAAATAAGGCACTTTTATTTTAATAGAAGTATGAAACACGTGTGATGGACGGCATATTTAGCAAACAACCAAACACGTCATTCACGGAGGGATTTTTCAAAGGTTTGATTTAAAAAATTGTAAAGAAAGACTATAAGAATTTTTCTGCGATATTTGCTAGTGTTAATTTAGATTTAAAAATACGTTATTTCTTGGTGTTTTTTATTCGGTCTCGACCCTTGACCCCATAATGACGAACACCTTGCGCCGACCCTGGTTAACCGCCTTTATAACTCTTCCCTCGTGTGTTCGTGGGTGGTGGTTCGTGCTCCGTGCGTGCGCCCTGGCGGCAGCGGAGGCGGGTCCGGCCGGGGAGATATTTCCTGGAACGACGGCCCCGTCCTGTGCACGTCGGGCGTCGCCCGGGCGACGCAGGCACTTCTCGGAAAGTCACGGAGGTTATTCCGGCGCCGATTACGTGGAACGGCGCTGCGATTCCGGGGAACATCTCGGCACTGGCCTCTTCCTACCACTCACGCTGGTCCAGCCCAGTTGCTCTCGTTGCAAACGTCTGCGCGGAGGTGATGCTGTAAATCGGAGTGAATCGCTTGCAGCATCCCTTCTTGGTCCAGCCCAGTTACTCTCGTTGCAAACGTCTGCACAGAGGTGATGCTGTAACTCGGAGTGAATCGCTTGCAGCATCCCTTCTTGGTCCAGCCCAGTTACTCTCGTTGCAAACGTCTGCACAGAGGTGATGCTGTAACTCGGAGTGAATCGCTTGCAGCATCCCTTCTTGGTCCAGCCCAGTTACTCTCGTTGCAAACGTCTGCACAGAGGTGATGCTGTAACTCGGAGTGAATCGCTTGCAGCATCCCTTCTTGGTCCAGCCCAGTTACTCTCGTTGCAAACGTCTGCACAGAGGTGATGCTGTAACTCGGAGTGAATCGCTTGCAGCATCCCTTCTTGGTCCAGCCCAGTTACTCTCGTTGCAAACGTCTGCACAGAGGTGATGCTGTAACTCGGAGTGAATCGCTTGCAGCATCCCTTCTTGGTCCAGCCCAGTTACTCTCGTTGCAAACGTCTGCACAGAGGTGATGCTGTAACTCGGAGTGAATCGCTTGCAGCATCCCCATCTTCTTTCCTTATCCGAGAAACAAAGGCGAGTTCTAGTAACCTCGTATTCTAACTGGAATCTCTCAGTTTCTTTGGTTTCAAGGAAAAAAAAAAACTGTGACGAAGAAGAAATACTTATTAAAGCAATTGCAAAAATGTAATGATAAACGGTGGGCACACAACAGAAACCCCCATCAAAGTGTACAAAAAACTTTACCACAACACAAAACCGATACAAACACACAAGCAAAAATGATGTGCAAATCAGGCATAAAAACGACGATATTGCAAATAAAAACAAAACAAACAGAAGAGTTGGTAATTCTGAAGGGGGAGGGGGGATAGGAGAACTCTTGAAGTGCATCGGTATGTTGTATTATTTGTAGCTGCCAGACTGGTGGTTTTTTTTACCCTCGCGTTACAGTTTATTTTTACCCGTTGCGGTTACCTCATTCGTCTACGTATGTTGAATTTCTGGTTTAAATACAGACATTTTATAATCTAATTCTTCCAATTCCCCCGAACAACCCTCCGGCATAAAACACGGGTGCTAATAACCAATAATTTAGAAACATCACCAGTTTCTTTGTAATCTAAAATGCATCATTTTCGCTTGGTTTTTTTTTTTTTGCAACAGAGCTCTAGTAACTCGGAGAGTATTCAATGTTGTTATCTGTCTGTAAAAATAAATTTTTATATTAACTTATTTATCTGTTTTGTGCCTCTTGGGTGCGTTCTGTTCTGTTAAAAGAGATCGTCTCCTGAAATCATGTATTTGTGGCCTCCATTCATTTTTTTCTTATCAGACGAAGGCTACGAAAATTATCTGGATGAATCCCGAAGATAATAGCTGTTTGCCACTGATACAAGATGATACATAATAATGGACTGTTCACAATCACTGGAAAAAAGACATTCATTCCTGGTGTAGAGGATTTACACACGAACCCACTGACGATAATAATTTAGGTAACGAGCAAAACCTTTTTCTAGTTGGGCCTTGCAAAATAACGTATTGTGGACCGCCTTCCTTTACATATGTAACGTTTTTGCATAATAAAGGCATTATGTCATTTGCACATAATTAAAACCAGTATTGACAAAAACTAAATTTTCGTTTACGAAAGTAACTTTTTTAATAACTAAATACAAACTGAAATGAATAAACGGAATGAATAAAATGGAAATGCACATTAAATAAATATAATTGTACGCAAACGATTATGTGTACAAAATGAAAAAAAAAAACAGGCTTTAAAAAGGATTATTGCTTTGTCTACTTTAAGTCAATTAGGTTTAATAATATCTATTCTTTATTTTGGTTATATTTATTTAGCTTATTTTCATTTATTAACTCATGCTTTATTTAAGGCTTTATTATTTATATATTCAGGTGTAATTATTCATTCATTTAATAATTGTCAGGATATTCGTTATTTAGGTAATTTACTTTTACAAATACCATTTACATGTTTATGTATAATNTTTTTTGCATAATAAAGGCATTATGTCATTTGCACATAATTAAAACCAGTATTGACAAAAACTAAATTTTCGTTTACGAAAGTAACTTTTTTAATAACTAAATACAAACTGAAATGAATAAACGGAATGAATAAAATGGAAATGCACATTAAATAAATATAATTGTACGCAAACGATTATGTGTACAAAATGAAAAAAAAAAACAGGCTTTAAAAAGGATTATTGCTTTGTCTACTTTAAGTCAATTAAGTTTAATAATATCTATTCTTTATTTTGGTTATATTTATTTAGCTTATTTTCATTTATTAACTCATGCTTTATTTANAGTTTAATAATATCTATTCTTTATTTTGGTTATATTTATTTAGCTTATTTTCATTTATTAACTCATGCTTTATTTAAGGCTTTATTATTTATATATTCAGGTGTAATTATTCATTCATTTAATAATTGTCAGGATATTCGTTATTTAGGTAATTTACTTTTACAAATACCATTTACTTGTTTATGTATAATTATTGCTAGTTTGTCTTTACGTGGTATACCTTTCAGAAAACATCGATATTGTTCAAAATATTTTATAACACATTGTCACATTAATCTTTTCAGCCAGCGTCCTATTTTAGTCCGGATAGGTATATTATCCGCGATCGTCAGTTGATTGTGCCGTTTGTAAATACGAGGGTATCGGGAGATTCAGAAATTATCGCACAAGGCTGGCGACACGCATGTAAACTGCTCGTTGCGTGATGGGCCGTGTTTTGTGTCCCGTGCAAATTTTAAGATAAACACACATAATCTGCCAAAATTTGAGCACCTCCCAGCCTTTGGAAAAAAAAAAAGGGGTTGGGGGGACAGCATTGCGGGGTTCGCGGGAGTGTCAGTTACAACCATGCAAAAATTTTACTGTTAACTTTATTTTTAAAAAATGTGGTTGGAATAAGATGTGAATTGCAGAAATCTCATACATTTTCTTGGGGACAGGGCGTTTTCACGTGCATACACGCCATGAGAAAAAAAAAACATTTTAACTTCTGCGCCGACGGAACGTGTGCAAGGTGGTTATTACGCAAAATGAAAAATTATAACGCATGTTTCTGCCGTTTTGAGGACGAGAACTATTGACGTATGCCAGTGGCGAGCTATCGTGTAAAACACTGCCGGACCATTTCTGTAAATACGGTGAGACGTAACGAAGGTGTTCATACTTTACAGTCCATTCATTCCATTTTTATTTTTATTATATTTCTAAATTATATTTTATATTTTCATATCGATATTTGTTTTTAATTTTTTTTAATTTTTTAAAAATTTTTTGATTAACCGCCAACTTTAAAGTGACCTCTTTGGAACATTAGCGTATCTTGCAGCGGAAATGTTTCCTATGCCAAACTCGCATATAAGGAATCGTGTTTTGTTCCCAACGTCAACATAATAAACCTTATGCCGTGTTCGAATTGAATATTTTGTAATTTAGTATTTTGCGATTTCGTAGGTTTCAAATTGGGTTGCTGTCGACAGTGAATTGTTTAGCAATAGGAAAAATACATCACAATTTTGGCCGGAAAACATATCTTAGTAAAATTTAATACTTAAAAAATTAATATGTCTATTTTCTATAGCACCTGATCGCTCTGGATGTTATCTTAGTTGAAAATTATAAGTTGGGCATTAATATTTTAAAATATATTTCAGTAACTGTAAACAAAGTTGCAACTGTCCTAATGAGCTGAAGCACTAAATATAATGACAAAGCTCAGTTATTTATTAAAAAATGTACAGGGCTATCCATTACCATTTATGTATACACGTACTTTGTAGGTTTAACTAATATGCAGCCTCCGGATGAAAACAAATACGGAGGCGATTTGGTAACTTAGTGTTTACGTAAAGGTTCGCTGCATTCAAAAAAACGAAATACGAACTTACAAAGTACGTCACTGCCTATTTTTGTATACAAAATCGGGTCACGTAACCATTTGGTTCGCAAAATATTTTAGTTCTAACGCCGCGTTAAGGCCCTTACACAATATAAAACTTGTTAACATTTGACTTTCCGTTTCCTTTCCTTTGACGAAAATCACAGATACACGTTACAATTGTTATGTCAATGTTCAAAGAACTGAAAATCGGTTCTATAATCTTCGCAAAAATATGTATCTTGTTATGTAAATCATTATATATCGCTCAGGAATATATTTTACCTACATGTTTTTTAAGATAAGCTTAGGCATTTATATCAAAATTTNATCATTATATATCGCTCAGGAATATATTTTACCTACATGTTTTTTAAGATAAGCTTAGGCATTTATATCAAAATTTAATTTAAAACAAAAAAAAACTGTTCATTTAATTCATAAGTATCAATTAATATGTTTTATCTTCACATAACATTCGTATACACATTTATTTTATTTAGGCGAGCTTTTCAGCTTCTTTCAATAAGCCGAGATGAAAATCGCCTTGCGGTAAACAAATATTCATTCCACATAACCTCTGATAGATTCTCCGCAAAATGGCTGCTTGACTTCGACTTAAATTTTCCAATTTTCGAAATCGCGAATATCGACTCCATAGGAAACATGCCGAGGAGAAAATGTAAAGTCGAATCGTAAAGTGAAAAATGTTAAAGTTTTCAATTGAGTAAGGGCCTCTATGAGCTGCTCATGGTAAGCTGAGCACTTTTTATTCAAAGTCCTGCTTTTGATCTACTCGTACGCACACTGTATGTTCTTCCGCCATATAATACGTAAAATTTACATCGCCGAGGCCTAACACTTTATGCATGCGTAGGTCGAGTAAGACCGTAAAATTACTACGCAATCAAATATTTTACAGATTTGCTAATTTTTACACTTACATGCATGCCTTAAAAAAAACCATCAAAATAAATTATTTCAGCACTCATAAATGTTTTCAGAAAATTTTTCATCTCCATCGCTACCAATCTTACAACGGGCGTGTTATTAAACGTAACCGTTGAAAATAGACGCAGGCAGGGNCTCCATCGCTACCAATCTTACAACGGGCGTGTTATTAAACGTAACCGTTGAAAATAGACGCAGGCAGGGGGGCAGTCAAGTTTTTCAAAGGTTGATTTCAAAAGTACTCAATTAATCGAATTTTTACACTTACATACATGCCTTTAAAAAAACATCAAAATAAATTATTTCAACACTCATAAATGTTTTCAGAAAATTTTCATCTCCATCAAACCTTACAACGGGCGTGTTATTAAATGTAACCGTTAAAAATACATGCAGGCAGGGGGGCAGTGAAGTTTTTCAAAGGTTGATTTCAAAAGTATTCAATGAATCGTAAACAGCCTTATAGTNTGCAGGCAGGGGGGCAGTGAAGTTTTTCAAAGGTTGATTTCAAAAGTATTCAATGAATCGTAAACAGCCTTATAGTTGTGAAGCGTGTGGCCGCCTGAACACGCGAGTGTTTCCGCTGACGGAAGCTGCAGCCAGCGTCTCCCGCGGTAGACGCAGCGTCCCCGGGGCTCGCTATCTGCGCAGACCCAAGCTGTCTGCCGCGCAGATCCGGCGTGAGGCCTCCTCCAAGGTCTCTCTCTCTGCTCACACCATCTCCTCCTGCCA
>NQII01002242.1:137111-169712 GCA_002778355.1 Clitarchus hookeri | reverse complement strand
ACATCATTGTAACCTCTTTACGGTCTACATACGCTCCTTGATACGGCGCACAACTGGATCCTTGCCTTTTTTTTTCTTTTTAATCGCTCTTCGTCTTCGAGGCGTCCTTGAAGACGTTCCGGAAAACTAGTGCGCCGCCATCGTCCACCGGGTAGGGATGTTGAAAAAATATCTATATATCGTAATTACGATATTATGTTCACGATATGTCGATATATTTCAACGATATTTGATTGAAATCAGTGTCTTTTCCCGGGTATGGGAAATAAATATTTTCAAAATGCTCTGTTAAAAAAAAATACTATTTCTACAATGCCACGTGTCGTCAATATGTAATATTCCAAGTAATTTTACACTTGTCGTTTAAAACATTATATATTAAATCCCGATGTACCGAAAAATAGATCATTTTCTTTCGATATATCGTTTTGTAAAACGATAATTTTATAAATAACCAGTAATAATAATATCGATATTTTTTTCCCCGATATCAACCTCGCTAGTCACCGGTGGTCGACGGGGTGTTAAAGTACTTAAGAGGGACCTTCTCCCGCCATATTACATTATAGGTTTTTGTAACTTGTTTATATTTTTCAAAGAGGAAATTTCGAAAGTACCCCTATAACCAAATCGCTATTGACCTTACACAGCAGTACATGCATAACGACTGAACAACGATCTCATTTTTATATCACATATTAATTCTGCCAAAAATCAGTATTGTGATATAAATACCAGTTCGCAGTTCGGCCGTTACGTCCGCAGCTACTGCTGTGTTAGGTCAATAGCAAATCGATATAGGGATACTTTCGGAATTTTTTTTTTTTACAAGCCAGAAAAAACCAGAATCCAATATGGCGGGGAAGGTACCCCGTAGAGGCTCTGCTACAACGGGCTGATGGCGTGCAGTGCAGAGTACCGACGCATTTCTGAAACGTGATTGGCTCACGTGACCTGTGACGTGAGTAACGATGTGCAGTGCGGTGCTGAACCAGTTAACCGTTTTAAAATGTTTGAAATATAAAAAAGAACATTTTAAGCACAATCACAGGAGGAGCAAGCAAGGTCTGGGTGACAGCCTCCCCGTGGCTCCCCGCGGTAACTGGTTAATACCGGTCTAATAGTCACCGCTCCTCCTGTTGGAGATTCTCAAGCTTTTAAACAAATTTTTATTTTTTATGGTTTCAATATTTTTAAAGATTTTAACCAATTAATATCAATTTTTTTCTTTTAAAATGTTGTGAAGTTAACATTTTAAATATTATAAATGAATTTATCTGAAAAAGTTTAAGCGTTGCCCTGGCAGTGAGATTTATAAAAATCAAAAATAAAGACAATAAATAACAAAGATTATTTGAACTAAAAGACAAGAAAAGATAGTAGTCAAATAAGGAGACCCGGAAGGCCTAAAGGCTAAGTGGGTTGCTAGAGCTTACACTCTATTATGACCTAGTTAACCAACTTTTAACTCGGGGTTGGCAGCAGATCGGCAGGGTGTACCATAGACCAAAGATGAGGTAGACCGCTTATTCGTCTTCTGCGCATGTGCCCAACATTGGCCTACCCCAATCATACACAACTGTCAAAGACACATGGTCAGCAGTGATGAACGTGTTTGTTTCTATCTTAATTGTTAAGTGACAAGCACTATTCTATTAATGAAATACTTTTACCAATTTGAATTTAGTCAAACTGCATTACAAATTGGTTACAGGAAGTATAAAAACATATCTGAACACTTGTTAACTAATCAGTTTTCTAACCTAAAATACAAACCATGCCGTTTTCGCTAGACGTGTTGTCAGAAAGGCAGTTAAATGTTGGGACACGGAGATTGGTTGCGCGCTGCCATCGAGATCGGTCTACCTCATATTTAGTCCATGGGATGTACGCGATTCGCTATCAGTAAATACGCCACGACGAACGAGCCAATGAAATACAAGATCGAGCTTGGCGCTGGCGCAAATAAAGGCTGGTAAAAATACTGAAACAATATATGTAATAAAAATAATGTATGGCATACTTAAACGGTAAAAACGTCATTCATAGATCTAATGTGCGTGGAAAAAAANTATGTAATAAAAATAATGTATGGCATACTTAAACGGTAAAAACGTCATTCATAGATCTAATGTGCGTGGAAAAAAAAACGGATGAACGTAAATAAAGTGATCGCTCCGCCATTTATAGCACGTCAATGAACTACCTCGTCAGCAGAGGATCAGCATTGACTGTAGCATGCAGAGAGCGACGATCAGCACTGCAGTCGGTATCAGCAGTCAGCATCAGCTCATTGAGCAGAACCGTAAGGTTTCCACCACCTGCACGTATTTTGCGCGTTCCGGAACCTCGAAATGCGTTAAGGTAGCCCGCCTGGGTAGGCCGCCGAACGGCGTGCAGAGCTCCAGCAGAAAACATTTTGTGAAAAAACTGTCCAACATATCTGAGTGGGATTTGCTTAAAAATAGCACTTAAGAAACGTTACGCGTCGGTACACGTTTTTCAGTTCCTCCATTTTTCTCTAAAGCTTTTTTTTTTTTTTTTGGTGATTATGAAAATGGCTTAAACGGGTGTTTTCACCGTCATTTTTAGGTATAAACATTCCGTTACAAAACATTAAAAAAGGAATAGGGACGGGCATCAAACCTTCATTTTTTACTATTACGTCGTAAATTAATGCTGGAAAGCTACAGTCGGGAGACTTTTCTTTAAGTTAACCGATGCTCACCTACAACTTTAAAAAGACCGTCATGTCCATAGCTTGCCGGGTATTCCAACCAGGAACGACGGGGGTCCGGAGGCAATCTCGGCCATGTAGTTGGCGATTTTTTGTGCTCGATCGCTGATCGTTGTGCGCATTAGTGGATGGCGATGCTTATCGCTGCCTCTCAGAACCAGCTCGGTTGCAGTTGTCTTAAAGGCCGCAAGCTCCTCTACAATCGCAAGCAATTACCTCTCGCAGTGCGCCGTTTCAGAAGCTGCGGTTGGTAGTAACTTGCCTGCCGGCCGTATTCTCTAATAGCACCACCCACAGAAACACGCTTACAGAAAGAAAGAAAAACATAGTTTATTGCGAGGAAACCAGTTCAGAGTATCTACTTTTTTTATCAAATAGAAATACTTATGTTTGAATTAGGCGGAGGAATATCCTGAAAGTATAACTTCAGCAGGGCTTCAGAAAAGTTGGAAGTAACTCAGGAGTGCTCGTTACATCAATTGATTTTTAAACGTGTTAAATGAAAAGTACAGACCTTTGGGAGACAGTATTTAATAACAAAGAAACGGCAATCTCAGATAAAAAAAAAATTTCCTGGCTTTGTGAACAAATATTTTACCAGATTCGTTCATTATTTTGGGATGATATATTTTTTTTATAGATAAATGTGCATTATCACATCGTAGTAAACAGCTCGACAGAAATGCATCTAGAAAAATGTTTGTCCACAAAGTTGGCAAAAAAATATTTTACCTGGGATTGCCCTTTCTTTGGTTTTCTATACTGGCTGCAAGAAACCTGTAAATTTCACCTATACCTTCATTGTATGGAAATTATACCAAACGTCAGGCTGCAAATACAGAAATTTTTAGAGTAGCTGCTGCACAAAATTGTAAACTTTCGTATGCATTTGACTGTTTCCTGAACAAATGTAGGAACATTGCTATTGTATGGGAACGTCGGCTCGAACAACTCGTGCCGGGACGCAGTTGTGCGCAGTTAGTTGGCGTGTCGCGACTTTCTCCCGGTTCCGGCGCCCACTCATCCTGCGACTTCCTATTTCCGGTCTCGTTCGCCAAAACAAACAGAAGCGGACTTGCAGTGGAGCTGCACTCGTCTGGTAGTCACTTCTCGGTGCCGCGCTTTCATAGCTGCACGAAAAACCTACAAATGCCGTACTGTTCCTTTGATAACCATTTAACCACTACGCTTGTTGTATTTTTTTGATACACACTGACAAAAATTAATAGCTCTTGGTACCAAATATACTTACTTGAAGAGCATTTGTTTACATTGGACAATGTGTGGTTAACACATCCAAAACGGTCTTGCACAAAACATCTGCATACGTTCCCTTGAACCAAATAATCAGTGGCGGCCAGCAGTTGAAACGAGCCCCGTTCGATGGATGTAGCAAGCTTCAAACCTCCCCCCCCCNNNGGTCCATATTTTTTCCAGCACGTGAGTAATAAATATAGATCTAAGCCCCTCCCCAGAAAATATGAGATTTAGTGGGCTATCAACGTATATATTTTTGATAAATGTTTGCATACAGCTGCCAAATTACCAATCCCAAATTGATCTCGTAAACTCAATGGCATGTCGGGTAGTTTTACTTGAAATCGTAAGGGACGCCGGGACGACAGATCCCGCTCTGCTGGCAGCCTGGATATGGTACTGGTGGACACGGAGGTACCTCAAGCCGCCGTGACATATCCCTGGATGGTGCGCAGCGACACCCGTAGAGTGCTTACACTCTTCGCAAGATGAAACGATCCTCCCTGCCGGTGGTCCACCGCCCCTCTCCCCCCCGCCGAGGCTTCTCACTGTGCTCACGTACCCTCCTGTTCCCACTACTCCCAGTTCTGACTACTGGCTCACACGGCTCAAGTGGCGAGCAATGCGCAGAAACTTCCAACGTGCCCCTTGCGGAGGTCGATAATGCTGCTTCTCTCTCAAACTCATCCAGATGAGCAAAGGATTATCGAAAGCCCTGACGGGGCATTCTGCGTGTTTACTGAACTTGGCTCTGTGGCCTATGGAGGACATGTTTGCCCCCCCCCCCCCCCCCCCCCCCCNTACATCTGCAGAAGCAAACCACGTTAAACGCAAATGGGACACACTTGTCGGCCTATGCCGATACCGTGTGGCAACCTTTGTTGTACTGGTGCGATTATTTCATGGAAATCCATTTTGTTTTGCAAATGAGTATATATCGTAAATAAATGAACACAAGTACACATGAGACCCTTCGTAAATGAACAGTACTCATGGCTTAACAAGTAAACTACCACATCTCGAAAGAACATAAACATAGCCGAATGTCTCAGAATGGAAGTTTTAAAGGTATTAAGCAAGGCGAAAAGAGTAAATACTTAGAATCAGGCAGTTTTTTCTGTAAAACGTTTCAAGTGAAAGCAAAAAGACGATATATAAAACCAAACTTTTAGACTAGTTACACAAATATATTTCACATTCTGTTCCACAACTTGTATGTTTAATTCGTAGGTCTAGGGCGCCGGGCTTCGACGCCAGTGCTTCTGGTACGAATATCGCTTGAGTCGTCAATGGATTAGAATTTGTATGAAAAAAAAAATTGAAATATGGTTTTGTGTTTACGACGAGATAAAATATAGCGACAACGCCGTATCTCTTCTGAACAAGTTGCTATATTAAAACTCTAGAAACAGAACACACGCGAAACTTGTTTTTACTATTCTCTATCGCCGTCACACGGCTGAACGTGACTTTTAGGCGTTTGTAATTTTAGTTACTAGGAACGCCACTACAACATCTCATCGACAGCGAAGTCATCGAAGACGGGAACACATCGCTCGGACGAGCAGAAACGGAGAGGTTGTCGACCGTGATAAGTACCGTCTCATCATCCGAGACGGAAATTGATGCTCAGGTTGACGCCAGAAAATTTCTAGCACTGGATGTTTCCCGTGCACATTTTCAAGAGGTGATCGATGTGGGAGCGTGGACGGGTGGTTTTTGGCGGAATGATCACACGTTGTTTTGACTTGTGAGCACGACCGGCGCGATGAAGAGTGATCGAACTCACGCGCGCTCGATCACAGCTGTCCCGCGCATGAATGTCGAGACCACGCAGTGCGCAATTTGAAACCACTTTGACGTAAACACCGCTCAAGAGCGAATGGTCCCTTGGAACTCTGGTTTTTCTTCCGTTCCCGAGAGCGAATCAATACTTCGGTACGACGGAGCACGGGTAATAGTTTTCCTAACTTTGTTGACTTGTTGCAACTTCGACGCCTTCGTTGCTTTCTTATATGAAGCAGCTGAGAAGTAAAAGGTTGTTATCTTATGCGAAACGTCTTCAGGGGTGATAACAGGGAGAGAAACCGCATCATAAAGGCATCGAGAAGCGTGCCAGGCTATACCATACGCCCTGTCAGCCCGCAGAATGTAAAATAAATTCCGTATTACCATGTTCCGGAGGAAAAACCATAAATACCAGACGGTAGGAATCAATGCCTGTTTGTCGGCGTAGATTCTCGCCTGCCGGTAAGGATTCTACAGTTTAGACATGAGATGTGACGGGTGGCGTGGGCCCCTTGCAGTTTATTTTTTCATCAAAACTCGTTCAAGAGCCTAAATTATTTTCTACATTTTAAGCATATTGAATTTTTTTTTTTTGTGGTGTGAAACAAAAGTCTGAAAAAAGGATAACAATGGAAGAAAATTACTTTCAAAACTGAACGAAACGAGGTACGTGAATTTTGAATTTGTATCTTTTTTCGTGCAAACCACAAAATATTTTTTTGTATAGGGTGAGAAATATATTTAGTTTCCCCAGCAAAATATTTTGTTCAGTCAGAGGCAACAAAACTTATCTTCTTCATTTAACAAGATATACGCTTGAATAAACAAAATCTCTATTTTGGAGCTAAACAAATTAGACTGTCAAAAAAATATCTGGTTGAATCAACTTCACGTATTTGTTTGGCCACTCATTCGGTTGCCCTCGTTCGAAAATACAGCTTAAGATGTTAGTATTTTTTGTGGGAGTTAGGAGGGTAACAGTGCTCGTTAGCGCATGTATCGATGCCCAATAGTGGTATAAACTATCTAATAAACAAATAAAAAAGTGAAGCTGTAAAACTTGAAGTATCTTTTTTTGCTCACGTTGTCCAGTCTTTGAACCGTATGTGTTATTAAACGTTTAGACTACGTCAGTTGTCACTTTTGCTGAGGATGCCAAGGCGTAGCGTTCGCACGCAGGTGGCTTGAGTTCGAATCTTGGTCGGGCTTCCAATTTATTTTGTTACTAACCGAAACTGTTTAACGTACGTAGAGTCAAACAAATAATCAGTTGCACCAACCAAATATTTGTTTGGGGCAATAAAATAAGAACGGCAAAATAATTTGGTTTCAACAACAACATAATTTTTTTCAACAACAAAATATGTCGTTTGCCCATATTAAAACAATTACTTTGGTTACGCCAAAAAAAACTTTTTTCTCAGTTTTGATGGGTGGTTGACGTAGAAGGGAAAGGGGGGGATCACGCCAATCATATGTACAAAACGGTTTTTTTTTTTTACAGCAACTTGACACACCAACAGTCTAGTTTAAGGGCATATTAGTAGTTATAAATAGGGCATTCCCGTCACCTGGCGACCTGGCGCGGTGCCACAGCGGCGATATTGGATGACGTCACTTTTTTACCTTTTTCTCTCCATTTCGATTTTGTCCCTTAAAACGGCCAAAATCGCCAGAATTTCCATTTAAATTACCCGAATTTCCCTTAAAACCAGCTAAATTCCCGAAAAAAACTTGCGCAATTAAAGATGGCTGCCTACAGCAGTCGACTGGCGGCAGGTGCTGGAATTAATGATGGAGGGCGTATAAAGAAAGAGAGAGAAGATAGAGGTGGGAGACAGGAACGAATGATAGAAGGCCAGAGAGAAAAAAGGAGACCAGAAGGAATGTGGGAAAATCAAGGGATAGAGCGGACGTAGTCAGGAATAAAGATGGCCGCCTACAGCAGACGTCTGGTGGCAGGCGCGGGAATTAAATATGGAGGAAGTACAAGGCAAAGGAGAATGGATAGGGGTGAGAGACAAGAAGGAATGAAAAATGGTAAAAGAGAAAATAGGAGAACAGAAGGAATATTAGAAAACCAAGGATTAGAGCAGGCGTGGGAAGGAATCCAAGATAGCGGAGGCGTAGGCAAGGTGGCGGGGTGATTGACCTGTGCGCGATTAGCATAATTGCGTTTAGTATATGTACGATTGGCATACATGTGTGCGTGATTGGTATTGCTGTCCTTAGCATATGCGTAATTGACATATGTCGTAGAACATATATGTTCTTAACAAGGTAGTGAATTTAGTTGCATGACGGGGCGATGAACTCGCACATTTTTCAGACAAGGTTGATGGTGTTGGCATGGAATGACAGAGCGTGAAATGCCTGTGTATGATTGCGCAATCCGGCTGGCATTTGCTCGATTTCCGCCGGATACCGCCGCAATGCGAAAATTCCAGCAGCATTGAGCAAAGCACATTTTTGCTGGAAATTCGAGAGATTTTTAGGGAAATTCTGGCACTTTAAGCAGTTTTGAGTAAAAAAAGAAAGGGACATTTCGAGGAGTAAAAGGGAACAAGTGACGTCATCCAAGATGGCCGCCGTGGCACCGTGGCACCGCACCAGGTGACGGGGAAAACCCTATTTATAACTTCGCACATTATAACCGTATAAAGAAAAAGAATGAAACGATTATTGTAAACTTTAATTGAACACTATTTTATACATTTGAAATATGGGACTAATTGACCATACAATAATGCTATTTATAAATGAGTGAAAATAATAAATAAAACCTTCGGTTCAATATATTTTTTTCAAAATTATATTTTTAATGTATTCTTTTTAGATTTATTTTTGTGGCAAACTATCCCAAGTCATTAACCATTTGTGTCCCGATTTAATGCACAAGCTCAAGTGTTGCTATCACTTAATTTTTTGATGCGCGCTGTAGTTGTGTCGAGCGTTTTTCTCGCAACCAATGAACAACGTAATGCGCGTTAGTTGACGTCAGCATTGACCATTCACAAATGAGAGCTGCAAAAAGTTCAACAAATCAAAAATTTCTCACAACAAAGACGCTCAAGACACCGGCTACTGATTTATTTTTATTTTTTATATGTGGGCTACAGGTCCAACCATAAATATTCTTCGTATGCAACACGTCTTCGATCATGGACACGTGGAATGAACCGGTTAAATAAAAAATGAAAATAAGGGAAAGTGACAAGACAACGGATGTGTTCAGAATCAATTACAGCTGCAAAATTTTCTGTATATATACTTCACAGTTGTGTTTAGACACTCATCGTGCTTTAACTTTATTAATCCCCTGTCACACTGTAAAATTATTCCGTCAAACTGCTTCCAATAAGTTTGGTATGACGTCATCAAAACGTCATAAACGCCGCCATATTTATCTGAGAAAGTTGGATGGCTTCAGTTCCCATCAAACATTTGAAGATTGGACCTGTTCTAACATTTATTTGATGTTTGGCTGTTTCAACCTATCAGAATCGTGCACGACAAAAGTGGCCTTCAAGAAACTTTAAAATAACGAACAACTGCTGGAAACGAATTAGGCTATGAAGATAATTAATTTATGTAGAAGCTGTCTGAGCGTGTATACTATTTTAAGTGAATATTGCATACAATATTACAAACTCGGATGCATTAAACTTCAATGGGCAGGAAACATCTCTAATAAATAAAATTTGAATTTAGTAAAGAAGAGAAAATAAATTAAAACATTTCTTACAGTTTTTCGTGTAAGAGGCTGCATGGAAAAACAAAAGCAATGTCTTACAGTGAAATTAAATTTTAATTAATAATTCAAATTTTATTCTCCCGGGAATTTTTTTTTGCAGTGTTACACATTTTCAAACACATACAAGATTATTTGATAAAATTGGTTGGAAGGAGATATTTGGTGGTAGTGTTTTGATTTAATTTTTATTGTCAAATATAGAATGAAGACGAAAATTTTACAGTGTGATAGGCGCTTTAGCTTGCCATAAAATGATAATGTGGCCGCTTAAAGTCACGTGAAAGCGAGTCGCCGACGGGAAGATTGCACGCCAATTGAGCGCCTCGCACGTAGAGGCGATGAGGCGAGTGGTGACTCAGCAAGAGTCGGCCTTAACTGCCCTGGTTACCAAGCCGGCAGCCGCGAACTTCAAATGGGTAATCAACGGTAAACGAAATTCTTTCTCATTGCGTCAATTTTTAAGATAACTATTTCAAAAAAAAATATATTTCACGTGAAATTTCTTAAGGAATGTTGCTATATAAGACATCTTGCCAATTTTTTGCTTAATATATTTTTTTCTAAAATGTAATATTAAAGTTTTCATTTAAAAAAAGATTTTTTTTTTTAAAATAATTTTATAGGGCACTGCTTTCTGAAAAAATTGCGTCTAATTTTTTTTATTTTTTTTCAATAACGCTGTTACACGGTTCTGGATGTACCACTTTACGTGGTAAAATAAGTTGTGATTCAATATCACGCTTTAATAGACCCTACGTTATCCCATTTGAAATAATATGCAAAACATGCACCAGATAAAACCTTTTTTGCACATACTATAAAGAGCTTAATTACTCCTTTAATTTTCCCCTATAGTTACAGTACAAATATTTTGACATACGAAATACTTTGCAAATTTTCACAGAAATTCTTATTCAAATGATTTCACCTGCCATATTATCAATTAAACTAATATATGAGATGCTAACGGTAATTAGGTCACGACATTTTAATTTCAGTAAGAAATGTTTTAAATAGCGCAGCTACATATATATAAAGTAATAAAATATGCATCGAATCAAACATTCCACATATGAGAAAGTATCTTCTTATTTATACGTGTTCCATCAAACTTTGTGTGTCATTCTCGTAATTTTTTACGTTTAAAACTTGACTATTACCGCAGGCATTGTTTGGAAACTTATACAAATGTTAAAAAATTGAACACTAGTGTTTGTCAAGATTTTTACAATATTCTTCCATGAAACGTATCATTAAACTTAAAACACGTTATTTTATTGTAAAAAAATTACACCATTTCTATTTTCAAAAGCATATACAACATAATGCAGATTGAGATACCTTCTGCAAATGAAGAGATCAAAAAAATATTATTTTGTACAAGAAAGTTGACTTCGTTTTGCGTGAAAATATTACTTTCATAAAATATTTATTCGGCGTTCTGGAATGAATAAAACGGAGTTTGAATAAGTTGTGTAATTTTATTTCATAGTTTTGTTATTGGTGTTGTTTCTTTTATAAACTGAGCACTTTTGGAAGCCCTGTTCAAGAGCTAACTGGATGAACACTGTGTATTCTTCCGCCATATGTAAAATTAACATTGCCATGGCTTAATCACTTTGTTCATGCGTCGGTCAAGTGAAACTCTGAAATTATTAGAAAAATAAATATTTTAAAAATCTAATAATTCTCACACTTAGGTGCATTAAAAAATACAGAAAGAAAATACACCATTTCGATTATCACAAATGTTTACCTAACTATTTTAATTCAACATTAAGAGATGGAACTACTTTCACTCCATCGTTACCAACTTTGCAGGGGTGTAAGGCACTCAGTGCGCCCGTCAAAAATAATGCAGGTAAGGACAGTGACATTTTTCAACGGTTAATTTCAAAAGTGCTCACTTTATCGTGAACAGCTTTTAATACCGTACGTATAATAAACACCACGTCTCCCTGCGTTTTAAAAAAATATCTCCGAGCTTCTCGTTTCGCTGGGGATATGACGAAACACTCGTGACGGGGCGGGCGCAGAACCAGCAACACTGAAGACGAACAATGCGGAGAGAGAGAAACGGCGGTGCACAATATGGCGACGAAGCGTGTCGGTCACACGACCTGCACTCGGCACGTCGGCTCTCCGACCCGTCGACTAAGGAAGGAGGTAGACCGCTTATTCGTCTTTTCTGCGCATGGACCCAACATTGACCTACCCCAAACATACACAGCTCTTAAATTCACGTGGTCAACAACGATGAACGTGTTTATTTACATCTTAATTTTTTTTTAAACAGCAAGCACTATTATATAAATATAATTCTTTTAACGATTCGAATTTAATCAAACTGCATTACGAATTGGTTCGAGGAAGTATATATACACTGAAGAGCCAAAAAAACTGGCACACCTGCCTAACATCGTGTNCGCAGAAGTGCCGCAAGACAACGTGGCATGGACTCGACTAATGTCTGAAGGTATGCAGGAGGCAATTCACACCATAAATCCCGCAGGGCAGTCCACAAATCCAATCTGCACCAATTTGAGAAAAGGTTGTACGTCTGTCACGTTTAATGATTCTCGTCAGTCGTCGTTTGTCCCGTTCGTTCACGATCTTTTTTCCGGCCACACCGATGTTTTACCGGATTCCCGATATTCACGGCACAATCGTGAAATGGTCGTACGCGAACACCCAAGTGTTATCGCTACCTCGGAGATGCTACGTCCCATCGCTCGTGCGCCAACTATAGCACCACGTTCAAACTCACTTAAATCTTGATAACCTGCCATTGTAGCAGCAGTAAACTGATCTAGCTGCCGACCGCATCGCGTTACTCTGATTGGTTCCATACCTCTGTTATTTGCATACGCACGCCTGTACCAGTTTTTTTTTTTTTTTTTTTTTCCATCTCAAAGTATTTGCTTTACAAATCAGTTTTCCTAACCTAAAATCCAAACCGAACGTGTTGGCATAGAACTAGTTCAATGTTGGGACACGGGGATTGGTTGTGCGCGGCCAGCGAGATCGGTCCACCCCGTCGTTACTCTATGGCACGACCCCGCAACACCTGTTCCCCTTGCAGTTATGAATGTTTTTGAGAGGCGTCTCTTGCATGCCCTCGCCAACCACCCAACACCACCCATGTCTCGCATTCCTCTACGCTCTGGCGTTTTGATTTTAACAAGCGAGATATCTATATTTTTTTTAATTGTTATTTTGTATGTGTGCCCAGTTCTAAATATCCTTTCAAATTCCGTGCAACATAGAGGAACCCTTGAGACATCACTCCATGTATGACGTATTAGGTTGTTTCACGTGTTACAATCGTTATTACATAAATTAACATAAAAAGTACCTAATTTTTAGTTAATTTTAAATTTTACTTATACGCAATCTAAAAATTATATTATTAAATTAATAATTAATATGAATTAAAAACAGGAAGAAAATAGGCGTGTTGGTAATGCCTAGTAAGAAATAGTTCTTATGCAAAATAATATTACACTGAGTGCGCAATAATCCGGCGTTTGTCCCTTTGGTGTAATTTTCAATACATCGTTAAGCCTTGTTTGCGTGAGGCGGAGGAATATCCTGGAATTAGAACTTTAGCACGGCTTCAGAAAAGTTGGAAGTAACCGTGAATGGATTATATATGGGTACCTGAGTGTCAGATTCCGTTATGCAAAAAGCGTCACTTATACAACAGTAGGGTGAATATCCACTACAAAAAGGAACACGACTTTGCACATTTTCATTTGTAGGACGTTTACAAAATCCGCTTATAAAGAATTTAATTTATTAAATAACTTATGAATAAATACAAAGAATAAAACAATTTATTTGAAAGATTTTTTAACTATATCGAAATTTTGCAAGGATTTAAAAATGATATCTAGGTTTTTTGATTAACTAATTATTGGGCATACGGTACCTGTGTGCAATAAGTGTTAGCAGTTTAGTGCCTCAAAAAGCAAAACTATTAGTTCATACGGTTTCAAGTGATTTTCGGCACTTAGAGTGGACCAACAGGTAGCCGTGAGTGACTAGTGACATCAAATAAGAAGTTTACAAAAGATTCCAAAATTGTAAAGTTTGGGAATGTTAAATTTGTAGGTACATACACTGCCTTCTTTTTTAAACTCATTTCTTTACTCACTAATTACATGTCAACATTTCCAGCATTTTAAATTATAATTCATCGTGCTTTTCTTCTCATCTTCTTTGGAAGTATGTTATTAAAACACACCCACACACACAGATTCGTAGTAGGTTTCACGGGAGGGTGCAAAGTACAGAAAATAATTAGTATGGAATTAGTTAGGATTTTCTTGGAAAAATTAAGTGATCCATTTTACCATATTTGTTAATCTAGATCACTTTATAATAAAAAAAGCTGGGCAAAATAAAAAAAGAACGCTCAGATTTTTCATCCATATGTGAAGGAACACAGAGTACGAACTTAATATAAGTGTGTGTGTATGTATATATATATATATACATAGACACACACACTCTTACACAACACAGTACTGTACCTGAAAATGTCATTTGTGACTATTTACAATATTTATTTTATATGTAAAACTTTAGGCAACGTTGCTAGGTCGTTAACTTTGGACCATAAGACTGTATAGCGTGTAAGCCATATATATATATCTATATATATATATATATATATATATATATGTGTGTGTGTGTGTGTGTGTAGATAGGAAGAGGGTAGGTTAATATAACAAGTAAAGCAACCTCCCCTCTCTTTCGCTCTCAGGGGTCACGGTGGTGTAGTGGTTAGACTACTCGTCTCCCACCTAGGCTAACCGGGTTCGATTANCGCTCTCAGGGGTCACGGTGGTGTAGTGGTTAGACTACTCGTCTCCCACCTAGGCTAACCGGGTTCGATTACCGGCGAGGTCGTCACAGGATTTTCACATGTGGGAATCGTGCCGGACAATACTGCAGGTCGGCGGGTTTTCTCGGGGATCTCCCATTTCCCCCACTCTTTCATTCCGACGCTGCTCCATACTCAACCATAATTCTGTATCACATGTCCTATTCCACAATAGTAGCCATATTCAATTTCCGGTTCATGTCTCCAAGCACCACTACCACCTGTTTTTAAATGCTGCATCGAATAATTGCATTAACTGTATTCTGAATTATAGGCGCGATTAAATCACTAGATTTGCAAATGTTTTCAGCACTTTATTAGCAAGTAGCCGCATGCGGCCGTACAACACGTCTGCCGTCCTCCAGACTCTCGTCTCAACTGACCACGAGAGACCCCTTGTTGTTGAACAAAGAGCTCGTTCTTGAGGTCTCGGCCTCGTTTACCACAAACAAAAACACCAAAAAGTATCGAGTTTCAACATACTTGCCCCCTAAAGGGGTTGAGATACTTTTCTATAACACATATCCAGACATTTCTTAAATGCTAAATGCTATGCATCACAAATTATGACTGCCAAATATAATACTGAACCACAATGGTACAGGAAATAACTTGTGAGTTGTACATTTGAGCAAGATCAGTGTCATTATGCATAAGACAAGTAATCATCATGATTTATACTTGTATCAGTACATAGTAAAACTGTGCTAGCACCACCATTATTTCACTGGAATAGGGCATAGCTTCGTAACTGGTCTCTTGTAGGTTTCAGTAGAGATCCGGACAGTAGCTACTCGTACCAGATCATCAGTTCCTGAATGGACCTCTTCCATGACTCCCATTCGCCAGTATAATGGTGTTGCACTGTCTTCTTTTAGCGCCACTAATTCGCCTGCATTTATGTTTGCAGAAGATGATGTCAATTTGACCCTTTTCTGAAGGTGGTTCAAGTACGCTTTCGACCATCTGTGCCAAAGCTGTTGAAATTTCTTTTGCACTAGTTGCCATCTAGAGAGCAAGCCAAGTTTAACATAACCTAAATCTGGTTCAGGGATAGTTGTGATAGCAGTGCCAATTAGGAAATGTCCAGTGTGAGAGCTGTAGGGTCACTGGAATCATTGGGAAGTATAACAAGGGGTCTGGACTTTAGGCAAGCTTCGATTTGAGTCACCAATCTGACAAGCTCTTCGTACGTCAAACATGTGGCCCACATAACTCTGCGTAAGTGAAATTTTAAAGACCTTGTAGCTGCCTCCCACAGACCAACTAAGTGGGGTGCTCCAGGAGAAAGGAAGTGCCACTTTATTCCTTCCTGTGTGATGTAGCCAAGAAGACAAGCCCGATGATTTTTTTCTTTAAAAGAATGTACAACTCATACAGTTCTGTGTGAGCTCCAACGAAATTACTGCCAATTTCACTGTAGATATTTTCACACCTACCTCGTCGTGACACAAACCTCTCCAGAGTTGCCATAAATGCTTTAGTGGACATATAACTCACAACTTCTAAGTGGATTGCCTTTGTAGCCATGCAAATTAATATTGCAATGTAACATTTAATCTGAATTTTGCTCTTATGTGTTCCCAATTTTATGTAGATGGGTCCAGTATAATCCACTCCACAATTAAGAAAGGGTCTTGCTGAATTGACTCGAGTGTGAGGCAACTGACCCATGAGTTGCTGCGAGTTTTCTGCCTTCAGTGTTTTACAAACAACACAGTGGTGAAGGATGCTTCGAATGGAAGCTCTTCCATTTACAATCCAAAAGGTTTGTCTTAATAATGCAAGTAAAAACTGAGAATTAGCATGAAGCAGCCGCAGATGTTTCCTTTCGATGACCAACTGTGTCAGGTGATGTCTCGGAGGCAGAAATACTTGATGTTTCTGTTTGAAAGGAAGCTTCAAGTTCTGGGGCCGGCCCCCAATGCGCAGCAGGTTGGTCTTGCACAAAAATGGATTAAGGCACTTGAATTGCTCTTACGAGATATTTGTTGGCCATTGCTTAAGGCATAAATTTCATTGGGATATTCTTACGACTGGGCTATTCTGATACATGTGTGTAATGATTTCTCTAGTTCTTCCAATTCCAGTGGACCAGTTTTCCGCATTGCACATGGTAACTTAAAGTTATGTGAGAACCTTAGACAATGTGCTATTACCCTTTGGAGCCTGGTTAGCTTGGAAAATCTCTTAATGATATGATCTGGCTTGGTAATGATGAGGCTGATTTTAAGTTTATGTTCTTCAGGTACATCTGGAATGATAGGCTGTGTAATTGTAGGCCATTGTATGAAGGAGTCTGAAAGCCATGAAGAACCATGCCACCACAATGTGTTTTCAATAAGCTGATATGGGCAGGCTCCTCGCGAAATTATATCAGCAGGGCTCTCTCTTGAGGAGATATGTCTCCACTCAGCCATTGATGTGCTGTCGTGAATTTTTAACACCCTGTTAACCACGAATGTCTTCCATTTTGTACAGGATGCTGACAGCCAGGCCAGAACTGTCATGGAAACAGTCCACATGATAGCTCGACTTATAGTGAGGTTGATTACACTTCTGGCTTTCTTGAAAATTTTTGCTAGAATAAATGCACCACACAATTCTAGATGTGGTANGTGAGGTTGATTACACTTCTGGCTTTCTTGAAAATTTTTGCTAGAATAAATGCACCACACAATTCTAGATGTGGTAAAGAAATTCTCTTTAATGGTGCAACCTTTGATTTGTAACATAGAAGTTTGACCACGATTTCTCCCTTTTCGTTTGTNGTGAGGTTGATTACACTTCTGGCCTTCTTGAAAATTTTTGCTAGAATAAATGCACCACACAATTCTAGATGTGGTAGAGAAATTCTCTTTAATGGTGCAACCTTTGATTTGTAACATAGAAGTTTGACCACGATTTCTCCCTTTTCGTTTGTNGAGAAATTCTCTTTAATGGTGCAACCTTTGATTTGTAACATAGAAGTTTGACCACGATTTCTCCCTTTTCGTTTGTTGACCTCGTGTAAAGACATGCTCCACAAGCCCCTTCACAAGCATCTGAAAAGCCATGAAGTTGGATGTCAGTAGGTGTTCCTGGTGCTAAAACAAAACCAGTTTTTTTCTGATGTTGTCTACGATGGGAATCTGCTCATACAAAGCTTGCCAGTGTTTATCCAGCCCTGAGGGCAGAAGCTCATCCCATCCTAATTGTTTCTACCACATCTGTTGAAGAATAATTAAAAAAGATAACTATAGGGCTGATCAAAACGAGAGGATCAAATATTGATGCAATAACTGTCACAACAATCCTCTTTGTAAAGTGAAAGACTTTTAATGATGTCCAATTGTACAGCCCACTTACAATCTGAAATTGATCAGCTGCAGGATGCCATATCAGTCCAAGTGTCCTGAGGTTATCATCCTGGTCCAAATATAATGGAATGCCCTTTTCTCTAAATTCCTCTGGAATGTTTTGAAACAATTCTGGATTATGTGTACATCATTTGCAAAAATTAAATCCACCACTATTCAAAGCTGCAACAATTCCTGTTGTATTAACAGTTTGTGCACCTGACATACAGTGTCTACATAAAAGTCATGTATTACAATTTCCGACGCCTTAGGATATGTTTTTCTTTCGTCGATGGCTTTCAAACACCTGGTTGCTAGGAAAGGTGCACTGGTAGTGCCATATGTCACAGTAGTAAGCTTTTATTCCATGAGTGGAGATGAAGGGTCCTTCCTCCACAAGATCTTCTGCACACCACAATCTCGGGAATCGAGCCTGATTTGTCGATACATCTTTGAAATGTCTGCTGCAAAACACAATTGATGTGAGCGTAATCTCATAACAATGGAACATAAATCCTGTTGCATTGTTGGCCCTACCATAAGTGTGATGTTCAAAGAAGATCCCCTGCTTGATTTAGCAGATGCATCAAATACTACTCTCGTGTTTGTAGATGTGCTTGATTCTTTGAATACTGGATGATGTGGCATTTAAACTGTGATATATGTGTAATGATCTGAAGTATTTGTGAGCTGCATGTGTCCCAGTGCCTCGTATTCATCCATGAAGTCCGAATATACCTCCAGGTCTGGNGGAGAATGCCGTAGAAGACATCTGCTCCAAGCAAGAGGCCAAGTTTTCCTGGCTGGTTGAATGCTGTGTCTGCCAGTTGGAGGTTCGTTGGAATATTCCATTGGTGGCAATCTATATATCTTCCTGGCAGATTGGCAGAAATCTTGGGTAGAACCCAAACACTCAATTGCAACAGTATAATTGTTACGCAGGAGAGTACCACAGTCTTAACACTGTGTTTGGTTTCTGCAGTTACCTAATTTATTACCTGTATCGGGGTTCCTTTGTGTTCTTTCTTCAATCCTAGATGCTGNGGAGAATGCCGTAGAAGACATCTGCTCCAAGCAAGAGGCCAAGTTTTCCTGGCTGGTTGAATGCTGTGTCTGCCAATTGGAGGTTCGTTGGAATATTCCATTGGTGGCAATCTATATATCTTCCTGGCAGATTGGCAGAAATCTTGGGTAGAACCCAAACACTCAATTGCAACAGTATAATTGTTACACAGGAGAGTACCACAGTCTTAACACTGCGTTTGGTTTCTGCAGTTACCTAATTTATTACCTGTATCGGGGTTCCTTTGTGTTCTTTCTTCAATCCTAGATGCTGCACACATTCTTCTGTAATGAAATGAGATTGGGAACCTGATTCCAGATGAGCCCTATATATTTGTAACTGGTCGTATTTATCTCGCATTTTCACCAGTGCAGTGGTGAGCAGGATCTGCGTTTGTAGTTTGATTTTGAGTGAGCAATAACTGAAAGTTGATGATTCCGGTTCTGTATTGCTACCTCTGAAGCTGTCTGGTGAAGTGTGGTCTTGGTTCTGTTTCTGCAGCTGGTTTTCACGATTGCCCTTAAAATGGATTGCTTGGTCACTGTATCAGTGTGAAGCAAGGTATAGTGTTTCTCTGAGCACGCGTGACAGGTTCCTGATCTACACTGCCCAATGAAGTGACCACCTTGTAGACAGTTCAATCATAGGTTGTTATGTCTTACAAACTCTACATGCTGTTGAATGCTGGTCTTCGCGAATTCTTCGCATTTGTGTAATGCATGCTGTTCATTGCAAAATTTGCACTGAGTATTGCTAACTACACAAGACTGTCTGTATTGTCTAACATTCCTTGTCTCCGAGATTTCATGTTTGAAGTCTTGTGTAGGGTGCATACGTTCTATAGCCTTACATCTTATCTCTAAGAATGTCAAGAGTTCGTCAAGGATCTAATAGTTTTTGTACGAGGAATGAGCTCCTACCCCTTGCGAATGGTTGCATCCAGATTTTCTATCATCATTTAGGATATCAACAACTCATACAATGGAATCTTTATATCTATGGCCCTGATAGCATTGAGATTGCTCATAACTTGATTGACAAGCAACTGGAGTTCTTTGGCTGACTGCTTGCTTACATGTGGCAAGTTCAGCAAATGTCTTAGATGTGCCATGACAATTAAACGTGGATTGTTATACCTGCTGCATACCAATTTCCATGCAATTTGAAAATTGTCGCCAACAACTGGCAGGTTTTCAATTACCTTGTGGGCATCTGAAGTGAGCAAACTCAATAGGTAATGGAATTTATGGATGTTGTCAAGACTATCATTGTTTACTATTAAGCTACTGAATGTGTCATAGAATTTACGGAACTGTGTTGCCTCTCCTCCAAAACTAGGAAGTGTTATGATTGGCAGCTTCACTTCTTTCTTACTCACAAGTGAAGAACCATGTTTACACTGCGCACTATCATGTGAAGTGTTGTGAGAAACACTAATCAATATCAGCATTCTTGTCTTAACATCGTAATAAAAGAGTTTCGAAGGATCCCTGTCTTCAGCATGCATCTCAGTTCCTTCACTAAACTCCTAATTCTTCCTGAGCTGACTCGTACTTATTCCAGATATCAGTAAGCTCATATAAAGGAACTTTAATTGCATGCACATCTGCACCCCTTTCCAATTTGCCGAAAAATGTAGACACACGAGTGAGACTACCCTTAGCCGAAGCTCTCATGCAAATCAACCTTTCTTTGTGATTTTCATCCATGCTGCCTTGAAAGAATATAATGGAAAGGGAAATACCAGGAGGTGAAGGAATGTAATATGATCGGTCTGCAGACTGGAATTCATGCTCGTAGGTAGACTGGGTAGATGTGTTTGCGCCAGGCGACAGGAAGGATTACTGTCTCACACACATGAGAAGAGATGGTGGGTGGTGCGCTAATGACTGTCCATTGTCCGTCCCACTGGCTGCCTGCTGGCACTCAAAGTGCATCAGGTTCCCACTGTACTGAATAGGCTTTATCATGTACAAATCCGGCCCGGAGGACCAATGTTTCAACTGCTGCATTGAACTGTATTCTGATTTATAGGCGCGATTAAATCACTGGATTTGCACATGTTTTCAGCACTTTATTAGCGAGTCTGCTTTCCTCCAGACTCTCGTCTCAACTGACCACGAGCGACCCCTTGCTGTTGAACGAAGAGCTCGTTCTTGAGGTCCACAAACAAAAACACCAGCAAGTATTGAGTTTCAACACCACCCATCTCGTACCCTCAACACTAGTGATTTCACCCACCTCACCATGTCATCACCCCTTTCACAACCTATGAGGAAAAATCTGGGAATAACATTTACTTGCTGATAAAAAAAAAGAAATTAAATTCCTTTCCCTCTTTCCGCTGAACTAGTTGGTTTCGGTAAGTGATCGCGGTCGACTTCTCTTGATTTCCATTACAAAAGTATCGGCATTTATGATGTTCTCTTGAAACGATAGGGCGGGAAAGAATGGGTGTGGTATGAGGAAATGGGAAATCGTATGGGTTGAGGGAGTGAGTCTGATTTCAGCCAAGTAAGAAAAAACACAGGAAGTTAAAGAAGAGACACCTTCTTTAATACGGGGTTTAGCCTCTGAAATATAAACACGACATTTTCTTGCATTTATTTCGATACGTTAATTGTTGACCGATGGCGAGGCAGCTGCAGATTATGTTTTGCAGGGCAATTAGCAAAGTACATTTGCTTGAAATTAAATTCGGAAGCAAAACCACTGTAGTTTTTCTAAGCTTAAGTTAAACATGGCGGTTGCCCCACCCATTACCCTTACACCAGCCACCTACAATTTTATATTCAACGAATTTAAACTGTGCTCGTGACCTTTATTTTCCCCTCTGTGTGAATACAAACAGCCAGACTTTTCGTGTTTGTCATCGCTAAGGGGGAGAGGAGGAGACAGCTTACGTGCCAAACCAACCCAACATACATTTTAAAAAGACTAACGCATATTTTCCTTGTCCGAGAANCAGGAGACAGCTTACGTGCCAAACCAACCCAACATACATTTTAAAAAGACTAACGCATATTTTCCTTGTCCGAGAATAGAAACCGGAACCTTGCGGTTTAAACTGAACGCCTTAGCGACCTCGACCAGGCAGGGTCGCCCGCATTCTTCACTGATNCTTTGGCTGACTGCTTGCTTACATGTGGCAAGTTCAGCAAATGTCTTAGATGTGCCATGACAATTAAACGTGGATTGTTATACCTGCTGCATACCAATTTCCATGCAATTTGAAAATTGTCGCCAACAACTGGCAGGTTTTCAATTACCTTGNTTTATACCTGCTGCATACCAATTTCCATGCAATTTGAAAATTGTCGCCAACAACTGGCAGGTTTTCAATTACCTTGTGGGCATCTGAAGTGAGCAAACTCAATAGGTAATGGAATTTATGGATGTTGTCAAGACTATCATTGTTTACTATTAAGCTACTGAATGTGTCATAGAATTTACGGAACTGTGTTGCCTCTCCTCCAAAACTAGGAAGTGTTATGATTGGCAGCTTCACTTCTTTCTTACTCACAAGTGAAGAACCATGTTTACACTGCGCACTATCATGTGAAGTGTTGTGAGAAACACTAATCAATATCAGCATTCTTGTCTTAACATCGTAATAAAAGAGTTTCGAAGGATCCCTGTCTTCAGCATGCATCTCAGTTCCTTCACTAAACTCCTAATTCTTCCTGAGCTGACTCGTACTTATTCCAGNTCCCTGTCTTCAGCATGCATCTCAGTTCCTTCACTAAACTCCTAATTCTTCCTGAGCTGACTCGTACTTATTCCAGATATCAGTAAGCTCATCTAATCGTACTTTCATTGCATGCACATCTGCACCCCTTTCCAATTTGCCGAAAAATGTAGACACACGAGTGAGACTACCCTTAGCCGAAGCTCTCATGCAAATCAACCTTTCTTTGTGATTTTCATCCATGCTGCCTTGGAAGAATATAATGGAAAGGGAAATACCAGGAGGTGAAGGAATGTAATATACAGGACTGAACCAGATAAAGTGTGTACTTAACTTGCTCTAGCATGGCTGCCTCCTAGTTGGTCTGCAGACTGGAATTCATGCTCGTAGGTAGACTGGGTAGATGTGTTTGCACCAGGCGACAGAAAGGGTTACTGTCGCTCACCCCTGAGGAGAGATGGTGGATGATGCGTTAATGACCCTCCATTGTCTGTCCGACTGGCTACCTGCTGGCACTCGGAGTGCACCAGGTTCCTCCTGTACTGACGCGCCCTCTGCGCAGCAAGAAGCACTCAGTATCATTATAAATAGGCTTTATCATGTACAAATACGGCCCGGAGGACCAATGTTTTAACTGCTGCATTGAACTGTGTTCTGATTTATAGGCGCGATTAAATCACTGGATTTGCACATGTTTTCAGCACTTTATTAGCGAGTCTGCTTTCCTTCAGACTCTCGTCTCAGCTGACCACGAGCGACCCCTTGCTGTTGAACGAAGAGCTCGTTCTTGAGGTCCACAAACAAAAACACCAGCAAGTANGCTGACCACGAGCGACCCCTTGCTGTTGAACGAAGAGCTCGTTCTTGAGGTCCACAAACAAAAACACCAGCAAGTATTGAGTTTCAACACCACCCATCTCGTACCCTCAACACTAGTGATTTCACCCACCTCACCATGTCATCACCCCTTTCACAACCTATGAGGANCACCCATCTCGTACCCTCAACACTAGTGATTTCACCCACCTCACCATGTCATCACCCCTTTCACAACCTATGAGGAGAAATCTGGGAATAACATTTACTTGGTGATAAAAAAAAAGAAATTAAATTCCTTTCCCTCTTTCCGCTGAACTAGTTGGTTTCGGTAAGTAATCGCGATCGACTTCTCCTGATTTCCATTACAAAAGTATCGGCATTTATGATGTTCTCTTGAAACGATAGGGCGGGAAAGAATGGGTGTGGTATGGGGAAATGGGAAATCATATGGGTTGAGGGAGTGAGTCTGATTTCAGCCAAGTAAGAAAAAACACAGGAAGTTAAAGAAGAGACACCTTCTTTAATACGGGGTTTAGCCTCTGAAATATAAACACGACATTTTCTTGCATTTATTTCGATACGTTAATTGTTGACCGATGGCGAGGCAGCTGCAGATTATGTTTTGCAGGGTAATTAGCAAAGTACATTTTCTTGAAATTAAATTCGGAAGCAAAACCACTGTAGTTTTTCTAAGCTTAAGATAAACATGATGGTTGCCCCACCCATTCCCCTTACACCAGCCACCTACAATTTTATATTCAACGAATTTAAACTGCGCTCGTGACCTTTATTTTCCCCTCTGTGTGAATACAAACAGCCAGGCTTTTCGTGTTTGTCATCGCTAAGGGGGAGAGCAGGAGACAGCTTACGTGCCAAACCAACCCAACATACATTTTAAAAAGACTAACGCATATTTTCCTTGTCCGAGAATAGAAACCGGAACCTTGCGGTTTAAACTGAACGCCTTAGCGACCTCGACCAGGCAGGGTCGCCCGCATTCTTCACTGATGTATGCGGAACTTTTGCATGCGACTCGGCGGGCCACAAAGAATCACTTAGAAGAGAGACGTAGCGCGTAAAGACCGATTCAAATCGAAGTTAACGCAGAACTCGATATGTTAACTATGCGTTGTTTTTATGTTCAGGTATAAATCGCGTACCAGTGCATTCACGTGGAATTAGGAGTGACACAAGTTACACTTTCCATGCGATAAGTTGATCCCAACTTCAACATAACGTAATGGTTAACATACAGTCAACCAATCAGATTAAAGAAACTATTTTTTTTTTGTATTTATTGTTACGTATTTGTATTTACTCCTACCATACTCCGTGTAGATTGTGCCTATAGTGTGTGTTAATGTCATATTATTACGATGAAAGTTTACGTTACAATTTCGTATGTTCGTATTTGAATGATAAACAAATTAACGATCTTCGANGCGTTTATTTAGGTTGTAGATAACGGTTATTATTAACATATATATGCAAATGTTTGAAAAATAACTACAACAATTCTTAATTTGTACATTTACTGTTTTTTTACATATGCAAACATACATGCTTGTACATGAGCGATTTTTGAATTCCAGATAGAGTATATTTTGTTGTAATGCGTTACGACTTTTTTAAAAATGAATTTTAATACCTCTACGATTTTATGAGTTATTTCGGCATAGAGTTAACACAACCAGCCCCATGTCTTGACATCAAAGTGGATCTATCTTAAGGGACAATCGGCGACTAATAATGTGCAGGTTAAATTGGTCGCTTCGATAAAATCGACAGCCATCCGAAATTATTTCAGTTANAAGCGTTTATTTAGGTTGTAGATAACGGTTATTATTGACATATATATGCAAATGTTTGAAATATAACTACAACAATTCTTAATTTGTACATTTACTGTTTTTTTACATATGCAAACATACATGCATGTACATGAGAATTTTTGAATTCCAGATAGAGTATATTTTGTTGTAATGCGTTACGACTTTTTTAAAAATGAATTTTGAATACCTCTACGATTTTATGAGTTATTTCGGCATAGAGTTAACACAACCAGTCCCATGTCTTGACATCAAAGTGGATCTATCTTAAGGGACGATCGGCGACTAATAATGTGCAGGTTAAATTGGTCGCTTCGATAAAATCGACAGCCATCCGAAATTATTTCAGTTANGATCGGCGACTAATAATGTGCAGGTTAAATTGGTCGCTTCGATAAAATCGACAGCCATCCGAAATTATTTCAGTTAGTCATGTGTTTGTTTAGGCAGTTACAAAAAAAAATTATTCACCGATTTTGCTTCTAACTAGTTATGACTCGAGGTTAAGTGAATACGATTAAAGACTGTTCACTGTAATCTGAGCACTTCTGAAAGCCCTTTGTGTATTTTCCCATTACATGTAAAGTTAACACTGCCATGCGCATCATCACTTTAATCATGCGTTGGTTTAGAGAAATTGTGAAATTGTGAAATTGTGAAATTAATAGGGGCAGCGGTGGCGTAGTGGCCAGGGCGCTCACTCCCGGATCTTCGCATATGGGAATCGTGCTGGACGATGCCGCTTGCCNAGCGGTGGCGTAGTGGCCAGGGCGCTCACTCCCGGATCTTCGCATATGGGAATCGTGCTGGACGATGCCGCTTGCCGGTTTTCTCGGGGTACTCCCGTTTCCCCCGCCCTTGCATTCCAGAGCCGCTCCATTCTAGGGTTTCATTTCTGTCGTGCTCGGGGATGACGGTCACCTACGGGTCTCAGCTGGAAAGACCGTCACTCGGAGGGTGTTGCCTTGCCCTGGGTGCACTCCCCACTCACCATTACTATTATTGTGAAATTATTAGGAAAAGTAAATATTTTACAAATGCACTAATGCTTACTGTTATACGCGTTAAAAAACCGAAAGGAAAAAAATCATTTCAGTTTTCAATAATGTTTACCTAACGCAACTATTTCAAAGTTACGAAATGGAACTACTTTCTCTTCGCCGTTACCAACTTTACAGGACGCATGCCAGTCAGTGTGTCCGTTTATATATCTGCAGGTATAGGGGCAGTGACATTTTTCAGAGGTTNTTTACAGGACGCATGCCAGTCAGTGTGTCCGTTTATATATCTGCAGGTATAGGGGCAGTGACATTTTTCAGAGGTTTATTTCAAAAGTGCTCAATTAACCGCGAACAGATTTCACCCCTCAACACATTCCGCCCATTTGACGGGTTTGTAATTAAAACACAGATCACGATTATCAAACACATCAGAAATCCCCATGTAGTTTCCTCTTGCCGGCTACAGTGACGCACTTCGCTATAATTAAACACTTCAGGAAGTGCCACNAAATACTTCAGGAAGTGCCATGAAGTTTCCTCTTGCTGGCCTCGGTGTATCCTTCCGCTAAATATTGATGGCATCGTGAACTTAATTAATTACTGGTGTTTATGCGTCAACTACGTAACATTACCAAAGTGTTATGAACATAATATTCTTACTTTTAACTTACAGATGCTATTGCTTTGATAAGAAAAAAAAATTTCTGTCCATATATTTCAATATTGCTTCTTTTTACTCAGCTTTTATACATATAACTACTTTTACATATACTTGCAAATATTGGCACTAACATTAAAATGTGTGGAACCAGAATAAAGTATTTTTATTTTTCAAAGGCTAATTTCAAAACTGTTGACTGAACCGTAAACCAGCTAACGACAACCGTCTTGTTTCTTTTTCTTTTTTCTGTAAGATGATTATAAAAAAAAATATTTTTCAGCATGTAGCAATTAAGGCGGGCGAACACATACCGATAAAATCGGTGTCGGCGCCTGCACCGATTTCATCGGTATGTGTACGCCCGCCCTTGGGCATACTGTTTGTTAATGCCCACGAAAATCGTTCGTGCAAATGTGCACGTGGACATTTTCCATCCTAAACACTGCCTCAAAGTTGTAAATGCACCGAAAATGTTGCCTTCGGTAACTTGAAACGACAAGAGCGTGTAACATAATTTTATGACAAACTGGGCTGGCTTCGTTTGAAAGCCAGGCGAAAATTTAAATCGCTTTTATTGCTACACAGAATACTTTTTTCTTCCTAGCCGAAATATTTGCATTCACGTTTTAAGTTAAATAAAAAAAAACTTATATACTAGTGGCTTGTCCTCCAGAATGTCATGTATATACCACCCTGAATACCAGAAAGTTTCGATCAATTTTTCACAGTTACAGCATCAAGAGCCACATGTAATAAGAAATGAACAATTAACAGTCACGGTTAAAAATCGTGCTAAGAAATTTGTTGTAACACGCAAAAGTCATCTGAATTAGAATGTAGTTGTGCTTAAGTTATATTATCTGTAAATATTTAAGTCTTTCTTATTTAATATATAAATTAAGCTTTGTTGTTAAATAGTTATTAATTTAGGAGTGTGTAAAAGTACATATTTATAAAATTTTTAATAAAATTTGTATTGGTCTCAAAATATGTAATTTTTAATGGTTAATTGTAAAAAAAAATAAAATGCGTGGACCTTAATTTTTCTATCAAAACAAAAGTTTAATTTTGGTGCAATCAAAACCTGCGAACAAAAACTACGATCTGCATAGGAGACAGAGAAAACTCTGCACTCAGAAATACGTTATAAAAATTCGTTACAGATATTATTATACAATAAATCACTCATCTTGATGAGCAAAATCAGTTTGGGTGCCCACTTTCTCCATACTGCCCTCATTTTACTAAATTCAGGGGTGGGGGTACTGTATACCATGTCCCCAAGCCTCCTGGTTGTTACGCCGCGGACTAAAACGTGATACAATTACTAAAATAAATCTGGCTGCACAAGTTTTGACTGGGAAACCCGAGTTCGTGGGTTCGAATGATGACTCATCGCAAGTTAACGTTTTTAGGCCCAACGCAAAACATAGCCACCCTCACATCCAGCGAAGGGACCCAATGAGGGGCTAATGCCCTTGGGCCCCTTCCTTGGAACTCGATTTTACGGCGGGTAAAATCATATTATTCTTGATCTAAACAAATACACTGTTGTTAATGGCATTGTTGGTATAGTCTAATCGCGGTTTCTTCACACTTTTTGAATTAAACCTTTGAAAAATCACCCCATCTATGTCGTGTTTGGTTGTTTCCCAAATAAGTCGTGTATCATGCGTATCACAAGCGTTCTATGCTGCTGTTAATAGAAAAGTATCTTATGTCTGATTTAATTGAACTTTCACTTATGATTTATATATAAATTATTATATTTAATTTTTAATTAATACTAATAAAAACAGTAAGAAAATAGGTGTGTTGGTAATGCCTAGTAATAAATAGTTCTTATGCAAAATATTATTACAATGAGTGCGCACGANTTTACAGGACGCATGCCAGTCAGTGTGTCCGTTTATATATCTGCAGGTATAGGGGCAGTGACATTTTTCAGAGGTTCATTTCAAAAGTGCTCAATTAACCGCGAACAGATTTCACCCCTCAACACATTCCGCCCATTTGACGGGTTTGTAATTAAAACACAGATCACGATTATCAAACACATCAGAAATCCCCATGTAGTTTCCTCTTGCTGGCCGCAGTGACGCACTTCGCTATAATTAAATACTTCAGGAAGTGCCATGAAGTTTCCTCTTGCTGGCCTCGGTGTATCCTTCCGCTAAATATTGATGGCATCGTGAACTTAATTAATTACTGGTGTTTATGCGTCAACTACGTAACATTACCAAAGTGTTATGAACATAATATTCTTACTTTTAACTTACAGATGCTATTGCTTTGATAAGAAAAAAAAATTTGTGTCCATATATTTCAATATTGCTTCTTTTTACGCAGCTTTGATACATATAACTACTTTTACATATACTTCCAAAGATTGGCACTAACATTAAAATGTGTGGAACCAGAATAAAGTATTTTTATTTTTCAAAGGCTAATTTCAAAACTGTTGACTGAACCGTAAACCAGCTAACGACAACCGTCTTGTTTCTTTTTCTTTTTTCTGTAAGATGATTATAAAAAAAAATATTTTTCAGCATGTAGCAATTAAGGCGGGCGAACACATACCGATAAAATCGGTGTCGGCGCCTGCACCGATTTCATCGGTATGTGTACGCCCGCCCTTGGGCATACTGTTTGTTAATGCCCACGAAAATCGTTCGTGCAAATGTGCACGTGGACATTTTCCATCCTAAACACTGCCTCAAAGTTGCAAATGCACCGAAATTGTTGCCTTCGGTAACTTGAAACGACAAGAGCGTGTAACACAATTTTATGGCAAACTGGACTGGCTTCGTTTGAAAGACAGGTGAAAATTTAAATCGCTTTTATTGCTACACAGAATACTTTGTTCTTCCTAGCAGAAATATTTACATTCACGTTTTAAGTTAACAGAAAAAAAAAAAAAAAACTTATATACTAGTGACTTGTCTTCCAGAATGTCGTGTATATACCAGCCTGAATACCAGAAAGTTAGTTTCGATCAATTTTTCACAGTTACAGCATCAAGAGCCACATGTAATAAGAAATGAACAATCAACAGTCGCTGTTAAAAATCGTGCTAAGAAATTAGTTATAACTCGCAAAAGTCATCTTAATTAGAAAGTAGTTGTGCTTAAGTTATATTATCTGTACATTTTTAAGTCTTTCTTATTCAATATATAAATTAAGCTTTGTTGTTAAATAGTTATTAATTTAGGAGTGTGTAAAAGTACACATTTATTAAATTTTTAATAAAATTTGTATTGGTCTCAAAATATATCATTTTTAGTTGTTAAACGTAAAAAAAAAAATTCGTGGGCCTTAATTTTCCCATAAAAAAAAAGTTTAATTTTGGTGCAATCAAAACCTAAACTACGATCTGCATAGAAGACAGAGAAAAAACTCTGCACTCAGAAATACGTTATAAAAATTCGTTACAGATTGTATTATACAATAAATCACTCATCTCGATGAGCAAAATCAGTTTGGGTGCCCACTTTCTCCATACTACCCCATTTTACTAAATTCAGGGGTGGGGTACTGTATATCATGACCCCAAGCCTCCTGGTTGTTACGCCACGGACTAAAACGTGATACAATTACTAAAATAAATCTGGCTGTCATCGCAAGTTAACGTTTTTAGGCCCAACGCAAAACACAGCCACCCTCACATCCGGCGAAGGGACCCAATGAGGGGCTAATGCCCTTGGGCCCCTTCCTTGGAACTCGATTTTACGGCGGGTAAAATCATATTATTCTTGATCTAAACAAATACACTGTTGTTAATGGCATTGTTGGTATAGTCTAATCACGGTTTCTTCACACTTTTTGAATTAAACCTTTGAAAAATCACCCCATGTATGACGTGTTTGGTTATTTCCCAAATAAGTCGTGTATCATGCGTATCACAAGCGTTCTATGCTGCTGTTAATAGAAAAGTATCTTATGTCTGATTTAATTGAACTTTCACTTATGATTTATATATAAATTATTATATTTAATTTTTAATTAATACTAATAAAAACAGTAAGAAAATAGGTGTGTTGGTAATGCCTAGTAATAAATAGTTCTTATGCAAAATATTATTACAATGAGTGCGCACGAGTGCGGTGCGATGTCTCTTTGGTGTGATTTTCTAAGTCGGTTAAGCTTTGTTTGCAGGAGGCGGAGGAATATCCTGTAAGTAGAACTTTAGCAGGGCTTCAGAAAAGTTGGAAGTAACCGTTTTTTTTGGGGCTGTATACACTCTTATTATAGTACCAGGAAATTTTTGAAAGTATTTACAAGGCATATCCGTTAAGCACTGATATTTACGTGTAGTATAAAACAGTTATTTTTTACTGGTTGCGTTGGTACGTGATTTGAACGTAATGCACAGTTCCCAACCAGTTAAAGTAGCCCCAGATCCGCCATTGCCGTGCATCCTACCCACAGCATACCTCCTACCAAGGCAGGACATCGTAACCTGGCTGCTGATTCGAAGTTATTGTTAATTTTTCGTATTCATTAAGTTTCGAAAGCTCTCGAAACGAATACAATCTTCGAGAAAGGCAATTTCGTATCCTAAGTCACAATTCGTTACAGCCCTCCGAGCCTTCCGCGATGTTCAGGTTTTCGTTAGCGAAAGCAAGACGGCAACACTACGCACACGAACTTTAACTGCATTACGATAGTTTGTTTATAAACTGTGAATACTTAATCTCGAAAACGTTAACAAACCAAAGCACTAAAGCCCTTAAAATATTTTATTTGCTTTCGGCGTGTTTTAATTATTAGTGTTAAATAAATAATGTATTCTAGGGGGAAAAAAAGGTATTTTTCGTTCGTCAATTGTGTCAAATTTGCTGACGACATCGCACTATTTTCTAACTCGGCTGGACGTGTGATGTATTATTACAAATAAATATGTTGTAATTTCGTATGCAGTGTCTTTAAATAGACTCGCTTGTACGCCGGTAAGAGAGAGATGACAGAACTTTGGTTGTTACATGCATGAAGAGTTTTCTCAGCGACCATTTTTCTGTTTGGTTGCAAGTTGCATGCTGTTTCCTTTGTTATTTATAATACCAAGATTGTAAAATAAGCGATGGACGACAAAGTAGACGCTGTCGTGTTTTTAGTCGATTGTGTTAATATCGATATTATATGAACTTTAACTCAATTATCTTCAGGAGAAAGTAATTTCGTTGTAAACTACCAAGAATTATTTATAGTTTACCAACTACATAGTTAAAGGAAATTTTTTTTTAATAAATCAGTGTTTATGTTTTCTTATTTCATTATAAACAACAGTAATAAAAAAATGTAATACCCTCACAATAGCCACACTACACTGCCGCTTACATAGTTCACAAATTAAAACCGAAAGATTAATTAGTTCTCTTCCTTCAAGGTCCGAAAAAAAAAAATAAAACCAACCTGTTACGCACGCCCGCCAAGTTCTTTTATAGTAAAACTCGGTAACGAAAGCCCGAAGGGCTTCGTTATCGTTCCAAGTTTCTTACCGAACATAGTGACGTCGAATGAACACACTAGAATGCGCTCGAAATAGCTCATTTCGCTGGTAAACGAAAATTCGAGTAGTCACGATTATTTTCGTCGGCAGGAAAGGATGCGAATAACCCTCCCCGGGCCCGTACGACCGCCGGGACGACGTTTTCAGGACCGACCGTAGATGTGTGATGGCCGTGAGGCGCATCAGGAGGCCCAGCCAAGGAGAGATATTGCGCTGGACCAACACTGAGTGATACCGCGAACTGGCTGGCACACGCACGCCGCGACGTG
>NQII01002242.1:113663-129044 GCA_002778355.1 Clitarchus hookeri | reverse complement strand
TCAAATTATCTACCTCTTAGGCTTCGACCCCGGCCGGTCGACTCCGGATTTTCTCGGCGATCTCCCGTTTCCCCTTGCCCTTTCGTTTCGGCGCTTTTCCGCACTCACCTCGATCACCCTCAACGGCTCTCGAGATCTCGCTTTTAAGAGCCGCCCGAATCTCTTCACTCACTCTAGGCATCGAATATAATATAAACATTACTATACGCCATTCACGGTAATGTGAGCACTTTTGAAATATCTCTCATTTGGAATAATAGTCAATAAATATATTTCATATTAGCCTTAGACGTTAACTTCAGAGTGCGGTGCAATATACACACTGTGTTTATTACTTACATGACAATATTTATTTTAAAAGGTGGTTAAATGATTTTTTAAAAATGGCTTAAAGGAAAAAGTAACTAGGGCCTCAAAAATGCTCACTTTACCGTTAACAGTCTATATAGGATGATCACCGTTTACTAAGCACTTTTGAACGCCCTGTTGAAGATGTATTTGTAATCTCGTTATGCATTCTTCCGCCACATAAAATTTACATCGGCATGAGAAAAATACTTTATTCATGCGTCCGTCGAGTGAAAACGATGAAATTAAGTATTGCAAGAGTAAAAGTTTTAGAGTGAGTGAAGAGATTTGAGCAGCTCTTAACATCGAAGTCTTGAGAGATGAGGGTGAAGCGAGGTGAGTATGGAGTATAGCCAGAATCAAAGGGCGGGGGAAACGGTATATCCTCGATAATGCCCGCCGACCAGTGGCATCGTCCGGCACGATTCCTACATGCGGAAATCCGGGAGCGACCCCGCCGGGAAGCGAACCCGGGCTTCCCTAAGTGGGAGGCGAGTAGTCTAACCACTACACCACCGCGGCTCTCTAAAACTTTTAGAAATGTGCTAGTTCTTACACTTATTATCATTATTAAAAAAAAACGGAAAGCAAAGTGAATCATTTCAGTATTCACAGAAGTTTACCCCAACACTTGTAATTCAACGTTAAGACATGGAACTACTTTCCCTCCGTCATTACCAACTTTACTAGGTGCATGCCAGATAATGCACCCGTCAAAGTATATGCAGGTATGGGCAGTGACATTTTTCAAAGGTTGATTCCAAAATTGTTCAATTAACCGTGGACAGTTTACTGAGCTCTTTTGAAAGCCCTACTTGGAATCTACTTTTCTTCTAATATTGTACCATGCCACATGTAAGGCGTTGTTCCATTTCCTGCCCTGATTTAGGTTCTAGAAAACTCGTGCGATGCTTTTTCGCTATCAAATACATTCTTGAGCGCACAAGGAAACTGAACAACAACCGTGCGCCTATTTGGCCACTGACTGAAAAAAATAAAGACGGCGACTGTACGACATGTAAACAAACTCCACACACTTTCAACTTACTTTGCGTACTTAAATAATTATTTAAAAGCGCGTTTTATACGTAATGCAGTTTAATCATGCTGAAGACCACACGTATACATCTTCTAGACAGACGCTTACACTAGTTAATGCTCCCGTAGAAGATCTTTAAATCCTAACCTGCGACACGTTCCCGCCGGTAATTTACGCCGTGACGTCAGCGCACGAAGCATTTGATACGGGAGATTGCCCGGAAGTACAATCGCGGTATGATGCGTACGGATGCGCCTCTACGCAGGTAACGGAACAACTTGTTCACGCATTTCGCGCATTGCCGAGGTAACGGAATACGACCTACGTGCCTGATCACTTTATTCATGCGCCAACCAAGAGAAACAGAGGAACTGTTCGGAACGTTAATGTGTGATTAATATGCAAATTCGTACTCTAATGTGCATAAAACAAGAAATACTGACTTCCGTGGTCATACATATGAACATTATACTCAAAGCGCGTCGAGTCATATAACTATATTTATTTATTCGCTGAGACTTAAGGCGCCCGTCTACCTGGCGCTTGAACTGCGTTGCAGAGTGTTCCAAATAGACGTTTTTCAACGAAACTATTAAGCGTGCGTCCAACGTGCTGATCTACGAAAAGAACACACACTTCAGACGAGAGCAGTTAAGTACTTTCAAAATATCACGCACGTTAGAAACATCAATTCAGAGTACTCCAAAACCGCTAAAAACGGCCTTTCCAAGGCGCTGTAGCTCAAAATGCACGCATCAGATACATACAAAACTACTAGAGGCGCCTGCACTGAACCTTCCTAAAGACTTCCCAATAATAAAATAATATGGTCACCGCTGAAAGTCCCATAAGTACACGCAGCACGACGAGAACACTGCACGCCAGTTCAGAGCCTTGCGCTTAGCGGCGATGGCGTACTTGATGCGCGTGGCAGTGTCGCCCTTATCGCTCCCGCGCTTCTCGGCCTAAACGTGGGAAAAAGTTCCAGGTAGACGGGCGCCTTAACAGAAAGGTCAGCTTGCCATTGTGCACTGTAGCATACGCAGTTACGGACAATAATTTTTTTTTCCGCAGGTTGGTTTCACGAGTGCTCGATTTTCCGTGGATAAGGTTTATTCTGCTCAGGTGGGAAACTCGATGCTTTTAGTTTGGCAACTAAAATTTTTCGCCACTAGGTAAGCGCTAATGTCGCATGCGTACCGGATTTTCTCTATTTTCTACATAGAAAAACCAAATAATTGTAATAATCATAAATCAAATATAAAATAACCACGTAACTAAGTAAAATCTTTCTCTTTTATTATTCACGTACCTTAAAATTTTAATTGAAAGTGGCCTCTTTGGGAACACAGCGCACTTATCGGAAAAAAATTTCCCTATTCCAAACTGCTTACTAGAAAACTCGTTTTGTTCCTAACCTGAGCATAATTAGCCTTGGTCCTAGACAACCTATAGAAAAAGGAACGGAGATATTTGGAACGTAGAAAGATTACGGGATAGAGTGCGAGCTGAACGTAGCAAATCTCCGTGTTCCGACATTGAACTGCTTTTACGCCAATATCGCTATCAAGAATGGCATTTGATGATAGAACACAGTTTATGTAAACGCGCGCTTTGAAATGTTTCCACACTTCCCCCCGCCTAGTTTAAATTCAGATATGTTTTGTTCAAGTTGGTCAAAGTGTTTTGTCGACGTAAGAGGTCGGATCTGTTCATCTTTAGTCCGTGCTTCTACTACAAGTTTAGACGTTAGTTCACGCCTGTATTTCTGCTCGCAGACTTCGCCGATATTACCAACAAGACTGTTGGATCACTTATATTACACTGCTAATTTTGTCGGTTAATCAAAACGTATCGATCTAATCGGTTTGATTGGTTCGATGCATGTGTTCGAAATGAAACACGTTAATACAAACGTTAATCTTATTAAACCAGGGCTCTACGAATCCCGGGCGCCTAACTTTTCCATGCTGGCGACTAACTTCTGCAAGATACAAAATTTATAGTTTTGTTATGGTTAAATTCCATAGCCTGGTACTGGTTTTTGAAAACGTCAGCAAATTACGTTACAAAATCGATTTCCATGTTGTACTAAAATGACCGGGATGGTATTAGAACTTGTATGCGTCAAAAACATAACACATTAACGGAAATACAAAATGTTCATTAGCAGCATACTTAACGAGTGATTCCGTACAGAAAATGTTAAAACAGTTGCTGGAAATGCATCCACCAACAGTCACGCATGCTTGGCGACCTCTACATATGGCGTGATTGGCTGACAATGGTGGCGTGCGTTAAATACCCGGTGTATTTGAATCTGTTCTTCAATCACTCCACCGTTGTAAATAAAAAATGTGTTGCATTTCATGTGTTTTTTTTTTTTTTGTGTTTGTGCCTCAACGCGTCACTCCCGTCCATGTATTCCTAAACAATAATTGTTTGTTTTAGTGAGCTCTACCACCCCTCAATGTTTGTCCCATGATTTTAGAATCACCCTGTATTTAGAAAGCAACCAAGCACATCATAGCTGGGGTATTTTTTCAAAGGTTTAATTCCAAAAGTGTGAATAAACCGCAAATTCGTACATCAATGGAATGAATAAAACCGAGTATAAATAAACATGACAGCGTCTCGTTTGTAACGAAGGGAACAGCGTGGTCGTTAAACAGCCTGCAACTCACCAGAGAAAATGGTACCGCAGAAAAATTCGCTTACATGCGACAACCACCATAGGTTCTGTCTGCTCGGCGGCGTAAAAGTGAATACACGTACCTTTTCGCTTTNATTCCAAAAGTGTGAATAAACCGCAAATTCGTACATCAATGGAATGAATAAAACCGAGTATAAATAAACATGACAGTGTCTCGTTTGTAACGAAGGGAACAGCGTGGTCGTTAAACAGCCTGCAACCCACCAGAGAAAATGGTACCGCAGAAAAATCCGCTTACATGCGACAACCACCATAGGTTCTGTCTGCTCGGCGGCGTAAAAGTGAATACACGTACCTTTTCGCTTTNCCGCTTACATGCGACAACCACCATAGGTTCTGTCTGCTCGGCGGCGTAAAAGTGAATACACGTACCTTTTCGCTTTCGACTGCGAGCCGAGCTTTAAGCTGGACTCACAACAGTCCGTCAGTCAGTCATCTGTCTGTTATTTCGTCCGTCACTTGAAAGTGACTCAGAACAATCCGTCGTCCGTCAATCCTTTCGTTCGGCAAAATTTCAGTGCGACAACATATCATCTTGATCTTTTTTTTCTTGGAGGTATATTTCAGTTGGAAACACATTTTCAAGAGAGAAACATTTTGGAGAGATAACTTTTTATGTGATAAGAATTCATACACAATTATTTTCCACATTTTAAATTCCTGAATTTACCACCGAAAGGTAAATAAACACAATTCCATCGCCTTGCATTTTATTTCAAAGTGCGTATTCGCGTCTACGGAATTTCGTCCGTCCGTCGAAAGTTAAAGATAGAGAAATATTTGATGGATTGACGGACAGAAAAAAAAAAGTTGCCCTGCGATTTATTGAAGGCAATGACCGCTTATCCGTCTTCTGCGCACGCACCCAGCATTGACCTACCCCAATCATACACAACTGCCAAAGTCACACGGTCAACGGTGATGAAAGTGTTTGTCCATATGTTAATTTTTTTAATGACAAGCACTTTTATATTGATAAAATACTTTTATTGTCGATTCGAATGTAATCAAACTGCGTTACAAATTGTTTAGATGAAGTATCCATACGTCTTAAAGCACTTGTTTACATATCGGGTTTTCTAACCTACAATCCGAACCACGCCGTTTCCGCTAGACGTGTCGTCGGAAAGGTAGTTCGGTGTCGGAACACGGAGGAGATTGGTTGTGCGCAGCCAGCGATATAGGTCTACCTCGCCTCTAGTCTAGGGTCAAAGATGACGTGACCGCAGGTTGCGAGCCCAGCTTTAGGGCAGAGCAGGCACGCAGGGCCACGCCACGCGTATCGGGCGGGCAGGCCCGGTCCTGAGGGAGAAGGGATGCCGCGCGCAGCAGGAAGGCANGGGGGGTTAGCCGGTGCAGCTGTCGGCCAGGTGCCTGTCAGCTGCTGGTAAGACCGCCTTGCCCTCTCCCCCCTCCCCCTCCTTCCAACACCCGAGAGACTATCTTCCCTCTTGGCGGGGCCCGCCCTGACACGAGCATCTTGCAGGGGCCTCGCTTCAACCAGGAAGACACACCTCCCAACGCACATCGCTCGCGTTGTGTTCCAAAACCTCACTCCAAGAATTAAGTATTTGCGGTTTCTTCCTACTTTTCGAATAAAACCTTCGAGAAAAAAATTCACCCCCATGCACGATGTATTTTGATGTTTCCTAAACATGCTACGTGTCGCAGGCGTTTCATTTTCGGACAAAAATTGAACTTTGACTTATATTTTATGTTTGAATTATAATATTAAATTTATAATAAATATGACTGGAAACTTGGGAGAAAATGTGTGTTGGTATAGGCTATTCACGGTAAAGTGAGCGCTTTTGAAAGCCCTCTCATTTGGAACAATAGTCAATAAGTATATTTTATTGTAGCCTTTGACGTTAACTTTCGAGTCCGGTGAAATATACACACTGTGTTTATTACTTAGTGGTGGAACGATAACAATGGTTGATAGGAAAAAAGTAACTAGGGCCTCAAAAGTGTTCACTATACCGCGAACAGCCTATAATGCATAGCAAAAAATTGTTCTTATGCAAAATATTACTACACAGGGTGCGCACGAATGCAGTGCATTATCCATTTCGTGTAAGTATCTAAACTCGGTTAAGCTTCGTTTGTGCGAGGCGCTGAAATATCTTGGAAGTAGAACTTTTGCAGGGCTTCAGATAAGTGGGAACTAACTGTGAATATACTATAACAGAGTAACAGCTGTTTGAAAGTAAGAGTAAACTTAGATTTTGAACGAACATGATGTTAATANTGAATATACTATAACAGAGTAACAGCTGTTTGAAAGTAAGAGTAAACTTAGATTTTGAACGAACATGATGTTAATAGCATGCTGTGTTTACAAATACAATGTAAATTCCAAAAGAAAATTATCACTTTAAAAAAAAATTTTTTTTGCAAAAAAATAATAATAATAATACTTTACTTAACACAAGTTAATTATAAATAGTATAGCCAAAAATGAGGCCGTTATACAAATTAACTTCTAAATTAGAAAAAAAAACAATTTTATTATACGTTAACTTTATTTTTCCTGTGTGTCTGTAATTTCCTTTCAGTTTGTTTGATTCTACTCAACTTGCCGCTAATTTCAGTCTACCCGTCATTACTCGGCTGAAACAGTGCGTGTAAAAAGTTTTACTCTGGCAAGATATTCAGAGTAATTACTCTGCAGTTTTGGGACGCTGCAATGAGCGAGTAAAACATTTACCCGAAGTGTTTTTGGTCAGCCAAAAAGAGAAAAGTTTACTCGCAGAGTAACTTTTTTTGGAATGCCACAGCGAAGAGCGTTTCGCTTATTCCTGCAAGCTGAGTTTCATCTGGGTTTTAATGGTTCCGACTGAATGGAGTTAACTTGCGCGCATAGGTACGCTCATCGCATGCCTCATCGCCTCTATGAGCATGCCACCAACACTAGCTCGCCCATCCTTAATGCAACGGTCAGATTCAAATAGTCAACAGTAATGAACGACTTTTTTTTTACATTCAAATTTTCAGCAGATCTGCCCATTTATACGGATAAAACATTTTGACAAAGTTCAATATATCTTAATTGAATTAAAACTGGGCCAGGGAAGGCGTGAAAACGCTTCAAAGCTCTTACTCTTATAATTTTTCTAACCTGAAATCCTATAAACGTTTGTTTTGCTAGTGCTACTGGCAGGAAAGCTTTCCAAAATTGGAACACGGATACGTGACTGATGCGCAACTCGTATGAGCACTCTACGCCGTATTTTCCTCGACGTCGTCTTCACGTGAATATGCTGAGCCACTGTACACATAGGGGAGGTGGGGGCAAAACCGCCCCAATAACAATCAGTCTATTAAAATATAAAGAAATTAAAGCAATNTGAATATACTATAACAGAGTAACAGCTGTTTGAAAGTAAGAGTAAACTTAGATTTTGAACGAACATGATGTTAATATCATGCTGTGTTTACAAATACAATGTAAATTCCAAAAGAAAATTATCACTTAAAAAAAAAAAAATTTTTGCAAAAAAAAAAAATAATAATAATACTTTACTTAACACAAGTTAATTATAAATAGTATAGCCAAAAATGAGGCCGTTATACAAATTAACTTCTAAATTAGAAAAAAAAACAATTTTATTATACGTTAACTTTATTTTTCCTGTGTGTCTGTAATTTCCTTTCAGTTTGTTTGATTCTACTCAACTTGCCGCTAATTTCAGTCTACCCGTCATTACTCGGCTGAAACAGTGCGTGTAAAAAGTTTTACTCTGGCAAGATATTCAGAGTAATTACTCTGCAGTTTTGGGACGCTGCAATGAGCGAGTAAAACATTTACCCGAAGTGTTTTTGGTCAGCCAAAAAGAGAAAAGTTTACTCGCAGAGTAACTTTTTTTGGAATGCCACAGCGGAGAGCGTTTCGCTTATTCCTGCAAGCTGAGTTTCATCTGGGTTTTAATGGTTCCGTCTGAATGGAGTTAACTTGCGCGCATAGGTACGCTCATCGCATGCCTCATCGCCTCTATGAGCATGCCACCAACACTAGCTCGCCCATCCTTAATGCAACGGTCAGATTCAAATCGTCAACAGTAATGAACGACTTTTTTTTTTACATTCAAATTTTCAGCAGATCGGCCCATTTATACGGATAAAACATTTTGACAAAGTTCAATATATCTTAATTGAATTAAAACTGGGCCAGGGAAGGCGTGAAAACGCTTCAAAGCTCTTACTCTTATAATTTTTCTAACCTAAAATCCTATAAACGTTTGTTTTGCTAGAGCTACTGGCAGGAAAGCTTTCCAAAATTGGAACACGGAGCGTGGCTGATGCGCAACTCGTATGAGCACTCTACGCCGTATTTTCCTCGACGTCGTCTTCACGTGAATATGCTGAGCCACTGTACACATACTGGTTCCTAAGTGCAGGTATATAGCTGCTTCGCGGTTCATTAAGCGCTTCCCAGCCAACCTTTGAAAAAAAAAAAGTATCTCCTTGCCCGACACTGCGCGTATTTTAACGGANTTTCAACAAAAAAACACTCGAAATGGTAGAAAACGGTTGTGCCCCCATATGTGGTTATGCCCCCACCTCCCCTACTGGTTCCTAAGTGCAGGTATATAGCTGCTTCGCGGTTCATTAAGCGCTTCCCAGCCAACCTTTGAAAAAAAAAAAGTATCTCCTTGCCCGACACTGCGCGTATTTTAACGGAGCACGCGCTACCAACACGCTCCCAGTCAAGTTCTCAGCGAAGTAGTAAACGCAGTTAGTTACGTGTCTCAGTGTATTATTAAATGTGCGATGTAATGTGTTCCTCCTATCGCGCACGAGGCAGACCAGCTTGCAATGTACACTGAAGAGCCAAAAAAAATGGCATATGCGTGCGTATGCAAATAACAGAGGTATGGAACCAATCAGAGTAACGCGATGTTGTCAGCGGCTAGATTTGTTACTGCTGCTACAAAGGCACGTTATCAAGATTTAAGTGAGTTTGAACGTGGTGTTATAGTCGGCGCACGAGAAATGGGACATAGCATCTCCGAGGTAGCGGTAACATTTGGATTTTCGCGTACGACCATTTCACGAGTGTACCGTGAATATCGGGAATCCGGTAAAACATCAAATCTTCGACATCGCTTGGCGGCCGGAAAAAAGATCGTGAACGAACGGGACAAACGACGACTGACGAGAATCATTAAACGTGACAGGCGTGCAACCCTTTCTCGAATTGGCGCAGATTTCAATGCCTCCTGCATACCTTCAGACATTAGTCGAGTCTATGCCACGTCGTCTTGCGGCACTTCTGCGTGCTCGCGGGGGCCCTACACGATATTAGGCAGGTGTACCTGTTTTTTTTTTGCTCTTCAGTGTATAATGCTGTAGGTCGGTGTGTGCGGTGTGGAATGGAGAGTACACTAGGCCCTAATAATGGCTTGACGAAAATATCATTCATCTTGGACCGGATTCATAATCACCACGANGCACTTCTGCGTGCTCGCGGGGGCCCTACACGATATTAGGCAGGTGTACCAGTTTTTTTTGCTCTTCAGTGTATAATGCTGTAGGTCGGTGTGTGCGGTGTGGAAGGGAGAGTACACTAGGCCCTAATAATGGCTTGACGAAAATATCATTCATCTTGGACCGGATTCATAATCACCACGANTGGAGAGTACACTAGGCCCTAATAATGGCTTGACGAAAATATCATTCATCTTGGACCGGATTCATAATCACCACGAACATTGAATATCTGACCGGGAGTTCGAACTAGCCCGACTCCACAGGACAGTAATGATTTTAGCAGCAACCTGGCAGAACTCAAACCAGTCTTACCAATGACAAAACTTTCTGGAACAACACGTGTAGGCCCAAAACACTGGAAGGACAGAATCGAAAAATACACCACTAGCTACAGAAAATTAAATACTTTCAAAGACTTGTGAAATATTATTGAAATTTAATTTGAACGAAAAAGCCTTGATTCTGACACCATAAAATAGAATAGGACCTGTGCAAATATAATTTGAAAAATCTTTGCATATTNCGAAAAAGCCTTGATTCTGACACCATAAAATAGAATAGGACCTGTGCAAATATAATTTGAAAAATCTTTGCATATTAAAAAAAAAGCTTTGTAACGTGTGGTCGTAACTTTAATGGTAATCGCCTTCGTAAACGTATTTCTTTATTTAAAAAATCAAAAATATAGTTTGCGTGTTTGAACTTTTATTAAATCTTGCAAAATTAAATTAAGTTGAAGATCTTCCTTAAACCAACTCAGTTGGGAGCACAAATGAGANCTTTTATTAAATCTTGCAAAATTAAATTAAGTTGAAGATCTTCCTTAAACCAACTCAGTTGGGAGCACAAATGAGATCTTGGTAGATCTCCTTAGGCAAATTAGTCAGAGCAATCTCAATGACTAATATTCAATATTCCAAATTTGCACATTTATTTTCAAAAAAACTAGTAATTAAAATTGTTTGTGTCGTCTCTGCGGTGGAAATACTAAATTACTTACCTGTCGAAACTATTACGCAGCGACATCTCGTAGATTCTCGTCGCTGGTTCCACTGGTTCTTCTCCTTAATAGCTGGGCGCGTCCAGACTCTTCCTTCGTAAGGCTCACGGGTCTGGGGGTACGCTACCAAAGTTCGCGTAATGTCGCGGCAGTGAGAACTTGAACTTCATAACAAATCGCGGAGGCAGCGCGAGCAGACATAAATCTTGCAGCAATTCACGGCACGTCGTCACCCCAAATCGGGCAGTCTGCTTTATAAGATCGCACTCGACCAAATTACTTAATCGAATTAAAATTTCCTACCAGGCCGACGCCCCTATATCGACCTGCCTGGCGGAAACAGGATGGCTAAACGCCATCCACAACTACAATACTTATCAACGCTTTCAAACGTCGCGCCAATCACGAGAGGGCTACGCCATTTATCACGCATTACGCCATGCGTTACCATGGCAACCAAATAACACATTCCTCCCTGTGCGCAACCCACGGGTAATAGCATCGTGGTAGAAATTCTGGAATACCTACAAACATAAGCGTAAATAAAATTTCTGAGGGTACAACTTCTCTCAATAAGATAAAAATAATAAATCAGAATTAAATAAACTACGGCGTAATTACGTAATTAAAAACAGTGCAAAATAATCTTAAATAACTGTGACAGATAAATTCAGCAGTTTTGATGCTTACAATGATGTTTAAATTTTTTTACACTGAGTATGTTCAAATTGTGTTCTGTCTTGTGAACACGAAAAGTAAGAACTCACGAATTAGGTACTAACATACATATTTATGGTGTTAATAATTTCACAGGTAGACTCATCGTTGCGGGGAAAAAGCGATCGGGTCAACGAAAAAATAAATTTTACATTTTTTACGGTTACAAAAACTGGACATAAATGTATCATGGAAGCGATTTTGAAAGTGTCATTTTGCCTCAAACAGCCTGCATGTCAATTTTAGTTCATTTTTGTTTGTGAGCCATCCCGACATAATGCGAAAACTTTTTAAAAACTAGAATTTAAATTAAATTACCTGTAAATTTAAAAGTTTTGGNTAGCAAACTCGATTTTTAACTATGCCTGGTCAGTTGTCGGGCGTGAATTATTCACTTTCAGATTCCGTGGTATCGTATTCAGAAAAAAAAAAAAAATGGTGTTCCGTTGGCACACAAACGAGGCTAGGCTCTGTTTGTTATTAAATTATTTTTATGTTAAAAAAAAAACTCACTTTTATATGTCAGTAGAACAATATATTGCAAGTGCTGGAAAACAGACATCAAAATTTTAAACGTCTGCGTAAAAGTATAAACATCGACAATTTTGAAGGAGACTTGACTATAACAGAGCACGTTAATTTAATATGTTTTGTATTTGTTTCAAATAAAATACATGCAAGTAAAAATATTCCATACTAGTAATTACACGAAATAAAACACTACAAAATAATTATCTAATACATGATAATTTTTCATATCGCCACACTCTCAGTGAAAAATTTTGCAAACCGCTGAAACCGTATTGAAAGTGAGCGAAATCGCTCCGTGTAATCACAGGGGCCTTAAGAATTTGTTTGGTTTGCCAGCACTATATAATTATTTATTTTGGATTCCAATCCTTGAAAGTAGCCTACTGATTTTTTACATTAAACTTAAAAAAAAAAAATACAAGTATTTACTGAGGCATGTATATATTCAAAAATATTTACTTCATAAGAAACTGTTTTACCATTATGGGAAGTCAGTTTAGATGGTTACGTTTCAAGATGACCTGTTCTTGTGTTATATGTTAATACTTTTAAGCACCGATACCTTGAACAATGCGTTTGTTTTCGTGCCAGGTTTTGATTCATAGACAAAAATCCTCAAGTTTTGTTTGCCACATTACTTGTTCTAGTTCTCGCAGTATTTTCAGTAAGATTTGTTATGTGTTTTACAGCAGCGAAAAAGAACTATAGAAATTTGAGAAAAAATTTAAATGAGCAGCTTTGGTAATAAGAAATTCTACTGCAAGTCACGGAGTCGTTAAAATTGCAAAAGTAAAAAAACAGCACGTAATCTGCAAAAATTTAAAATGTCAGTTTCATTGAATTTTGAATATCAGTTTGTAGCTTTCGACGTGTAGGTACACAAGAGTAAACATACTAAAATCACTGTATGGAACAAAACACAATGTTCATGACAACACCGTCACTTCATATATTCATGCATGTAGAACTCTGAAAATAATTGCATTTAAATTTAGTTCTCTATCACATACTGATAACGAGGTCTACAAGGATATTATCTGCAAAATGACAAGATATATAATTTTTTTGTTAAACAGAATGATATTTTTAAGCTTAAAATAATTGCCCAAAAGAAATAGTGGCTTGCAAAAATAACGTGAAAAGCATTTCTCCGTAAATCATTACGCTAATAACAATTGGTTTTTGAGAGCAGTAAAGTTTTCCGAATAAAAATTCTTACGTACAACGTGTATACTCTTTCCAAAATCATCGCTGCTAACTTGATATCTCAAAAAACGGTGACCTTCAATCACCGGGCAACGTCTACAGCTGTCCCTGTGTTATACGAGGTAGCAGGGCCAAGTAGCGACTCAACAAACAGTTTACAAACAATGAATGGAAATTCAACAGCGCCTTTGACGTGGCATTTTATGTGATAAAAATTCTGTTTAGATGTTCTACTCTTGCGGCATATGAAAAAAAAGTTTATTAAGTCTGCTGAAGTACGAGAGTAATTTACATTCCACTGTGTTCCATTCATACAACGAGGCGGGCTAATTGGTATTTCATTCCCGGTTGCCAAAATGGTAGTTCCTGTCGGAACGGCCCAGCTGGTCCGAAGGTAGGGGCCAGAGAACGGGGTCGAGTTCGTGAGTTCTCTGATTTTCCTGATAACATAGTGTAATGTATTTAGTAAGCGAAGTAGCAACGAGATAAAACCAATGAATAGTCCATTCCGCATAGAAAAATGTTTGACGATAAACATTTATTCGTGGTTCCTTACAAGCGAAAACGAAAGGCCATTTTTAGTTGTTGAAAGTGAGCTTAAAACTGCCCATATCTTCGCATTCCAACTCGATGAACATGTCTTCCCGGTAATTACGGCTATGGCAGTAGGCTCACATGTAACGTTCGTGGTCATAAACCACACATAAAACCTCTTATCTCCATTGAATTAATTAACGTAACTAAGGTTTATTCTATTCAGGCCTGGGCAAAAACCATATCTCTTATGGGACAGTTTTGCATAGGGAAAATTTCCGCCGCAAGGTGCGCTGCTGTTCCGAAGAGGTCACTTTTAAGCTGGCGGTAAATTTAGAAATTATATTTATTTATATGTAAACGTTTTTGTTTGGCTTTGGTTATGATATATACTTAGGCCAGCCGAAATTTAAAGTATTCACTTTATTTTCCGTAACTTGCTGTTGACGCCATCCAATCGTGTTTATAAGAGTAGACAGTAAAAGTACAACTGTGTTTAGCATTGAGCGTTGTTTTTAAGCAAGTTTATTTCAATGGAAAAACGTTACGAGTTTAAGTGCGAAATAATTATAGCTGTAATGTTAGGGAACGTTCTACTTTTCTCCTTTCCCTTAAGGAAACTGCACAAGAAAGCCCTAAAAATAAAATTTTTTTTACCATTTCACTATGTTTTTGTCTCGTTTCAGTTGTTGTATTTTAATAAAATAATTGTTTAGGCCAAAGTTTTGCTAAATCCAGTTGACGACAGAATGTTAAACGAAACGTGAACATATTTCGTTATATTTCCGGTCTAGTGCGAAGAACGATGTTTATTCTTTGCGTAGTTTCTAATTAAATACAAATCAGTATATTTTCCATAAATTATATTTATTTATGAAAACTGCGATTATCCCATTTACTTACATACAAAATGGGAAAATCTGGTACACGTACGGCACCAGCGCACCCTGGCGACGAAAATGTTAAGTTGCCAAACTGAAAGCATGGAGCTTCCCAACCGTAGCGTCACCTGTTCAGCGTTGTGAAGGTAAATGTAAGAAAGAAAGTTGTTCCCTTTCTCTATGGCCGGGTCAGCATGGATGGGGTGAGGCGAAGTGTGGGATGGGGGCGGAACGATGGCAGAATGATGAAACGGAGAGGAAAAAAACCCACCAGATCATATCAGTGTTACAGGACAGGTAAGCATACAGTCGTGAAATGACGTGGGCGTATCCACTCTCTGATTGGTGGCGCTGGGAGTGTGCCTTGTGTCTGATTGGCTACTGCGTGTCGTGGAAGATTATCCATTGGCTAGACTACCGGCAGGCCAGTGTTTCATTAAAAAAAACAATTCCCGGGCGTTTTTTTTTTTATAGGAGGGAGGGATTTCAAATTCCATTACATGAGATACATTACTATGGATGAAAATGTTACTTTAAAAATAATATATGAGGTCACACTACCTGTGAAGCGTAATTTATCTGTCGATTGTTTTGTCCACATTTAAAGCAGGCCTATTCTCGTTTGTATTTTGGCGGCACAACGCTCCGTACTCGGAATCTCTTCGAAGAATATAGTTCAATGGCGATACATTGTCGTTGACGTTACAGGCCAAACATTAAAAAGACTTCGGATCTGCTTGCAAATCGTCGTGGTCTATGCCATGTCCCACAGGCACGTGCGACGAGAACACTGCACGCCAGTTCGGAGCCTTTGCGCTTAGTGACGATGGTGCACTTGACGAGCGAGACAGTGTCGTCCTTATCGCCCCCTGCGCCTCCCGACCTCAAATGCGGATAAAAGCTCCAGGTAGGCGGGGGC
>NQII01002242.1:90623-113657 GCA_002778355.1 Clitarchus hookeri | reverse complement strand
CCCCCGCCTTAAAAAAAAATAAATAAGAGACGTGCTGATGTGGGTTTACGTTACGGTCAGTTATTTTCGAGGGCTGGTTTCAGAAGAAGACGAGCGTGTTATCGTGGGAGAATTTGCAACGTGCGCACGGATGACGGCGTCTGGGACGGGTGTGTGTGTGTGTTAGCAGTGTAGCGGCGAAATCTCGCCTGGCGAATCTCCCCTGTGTTCGCACGTACGGGCCGGGCCCCGCGGCTTTGAGAAGCCGCCGCCGCCGCCATAGTCTGTTCCCGGTTTCTTCCACACTTTTTTTTAACCAAACCTTTGAAAAATCACCCCATGTATGACGTCTGTAGTTATTTCCGAATACGCCTTGTATCGCAAGCGTTTTATTATACCTCTGCTAACACAAGCGTGTACTTTTTTTTCTCGTTAAAGTTTTATCAACATTTTATTTATAAATTACAATATTTAATTTATAATAAATATTTATAAAAAAAAAACAACTAGGAAACGTGTGTTGGTAGCGCCTAGGAATAAATAGTTCTCATGCAAAATATTATTACAACTTAGTGCGCGCGAATTCGGTGCGTTGTCCTCTGGTGTATTTTTCTAGGTTTACTTAAGCCTAGTTTGCACGAGGCGGAGGGATATCCTGGAAGTATAACTTTAGCATGGCTTCAGAAAATTGCTAAGTGAACTGCACGGCTAATAACACCGGACCTGAATGCCTGACAAGTGACATACTTGAACCTGCGATCAGTGTTCGTTGTCCGCTCTTTGACAGGCCGTCNCGGCTTTCCAGCTCGCGGCCAGCTACAAAACAAGAATACCGACAAGAAAATTCCCGAAGAATAAGCTGCTTACATCAAAGGGTTTCTCGAAAATTTCTTTCCCCGTGTCGAATTTCTAGACAATGTGACATCGAACGTCGTGTCACGAGATAATGGGAATGGATTGACGGCCCGAATGCTGGTAGCACCAGCCAAGCCTTGGAAACAGGCGGGATTACACAGCTGCCAATACCGATGTATAGGTTATTCACGGTAAAGTGAGCACTTTTGAATAATAGGCAAAATATATTTTTTATTTTAGCCTTAGACGTTAACTTCCGAGTGCGGTGGAATATACACATTGTGTTTATTACGTACATGGCAATATTTATTTTAAAATGTGGGTAAAGGATGGAAAATGGCCGAAAGAAAAAGGCAACTATAGCCTCAAAACTGCTCACTTTAACGTGAACATCCTGTATACAGGACGTTCGCAGATAACGCAGCACTTCTGGAATCGACCTTTGAAGGGAAAAAAAAACTGCCTATGCCTACATTTTAACATGAGCACTGGCTGAAAAACGGTAAGTTGGCACCGAATTAGGAAAATGTTTGCATATTGAAAATATATTTGAATGCTGGTAACTCTCGTATATAGCAGAAGTATTAGTTGATACAGTCTGTGATTTTAGATTTAAAAATTACTAAATTTTTTTCGAAAGAATTAGGAATGTAAACAAAAAATTCAGTAAATACGCCAAAATTATTGTCTCGGAATTTAAAAAAAAATATTATCGAAAACTTTATATTTTAATTTATATGTTTTCAGAAAAATAATTTTTTAACAACTGTTTCTGACAAGTGCTAAAGATGAGAAAAATAGGTTAGAGATAAGTTTTTTTTTAATTTTATTAAAGTTTTACATAATTATATTTTATAAATTTTAAAATTATCATTTTTGCATATGTACTGATAAACATTGAAGAATATTAATTTTTTAATTAGAAAACTTTACAGTATATATACTACTGCTGTACGTAGCGATTTTCTTAATTCGATTATATAGTCAACGAAAGAAACTATAGAAATATATAAGTAACTCAAATTATGTTCTTAATTTTGTGTTTTAGGAATTCGCACACTTCAAGACCTTTCTATAACCCTTAACGCCGTACTATACTTATCTACATGTTAAAACTAAAGGCACCTGAACTTCACTTTTTTTATTCTTTACGCATACAATAATAAAAAAATTCGCTCAAACAATTCCATTACATCAAATTACTGACGCATCGTTAAAGTTATCAAGTGGCTTTTTCGTTCGCCTCCTAGGTTTCCCGTTTCCGTGTTTACAAAGCGATGGTAGTTTACCATGACACTTTTACAAATGCACTTTTACGTGGCAACTCTATATTTCGCAGACAAAAATTTAACTCACAAAAATAATAAAATTCAATTGCGTCCATTCTCAGTGAAGTGGTACATTTTGCACGTGCTGTGAACAGTTAATTGAACACTTTTGTAAGTCCAGCAAAGCATACACATCTCTGCCAATCTTATATCGTCCCACCACATGTAAAATTACATCTCCTGCTTTATTCATGCGGCATTACCTGCACTTATGAAACCGTTAACATTTTAAAATGTTACCGGTATGCTAATTATTATGGCCATTTGCTTAAAACAAAGACCGAATGAGTGAGTGAGGGAAGAGAGCTGGACGGGTCTTTATATCGAAGTCTTGAGAGCCGGTGAGGATTGAGTGAGGTGAGAATGGAGCAGCGCCGGAATGAAAGGGCGGGGGAAACGGGATGCGGAACAACAGAAGGCGTTCTGTGTTATTCAGTTTGCTAAACGTGAATCGGTTACGACTGTTCAACGTGAATCCCGTCGCAAATACGGACGTCGTCCTCCCGATAGGTGGAGTATCGTACGTGGGTTTCGTCAGTTCCGTGACACAGGGTGCCTTTGCAAAGGCAAAAGTTCCGGGTGGCCGCGTGCGTCCGAAGAGAATGTGGAACGGATTCAACAAGCGTTCGTTCGCTGTCCGAGAAAATCAACTCGACAAGCTAGCCGGGAAATGCAAATCCCTCAATCGACTGTCTGGACAGTGTTGCGAAAGCGATTGCTGTACAAACCACACAGGTTACAGCCTGTACAGGTTCTTACCGAAAGGAATAAAGAACTGAGACGTGATTTCTGCGCGTTCGTTCTTGCCCAGAACGAGGTAGACGATGCCTTCATGTCTAAGCTGGTTTTTAGCTATGAAGCTAAGTTCCATACAAATGGTAAGGTGTACCGGCACAACGTGCGGATATGGGGTCAGGAGCCTCCACATGAAACCACCGAACACGAGCGCGCTTCCCTCAGAGTGAACGTGTTTTGCGCTGTATCCAAATACACTGTTTTCGGGCCTTTCTTTTTTCACGAGCCCGCTGTTACTGGAATCCCTTATTTGGAAATGCTTACAGAGTGGTTGTTTCCTCAGTTAGAAGAGGCGGCGGGGGACTTCATTTTCAAGCAGAATGGTGCGCCACCCCATTGGCACCTAGCTGTTCGCGGATACCTGAACGAGATGGAATTATTCAAGAGCCATAACGTTTTATTTGTGGCCCTTAAGTAAGTTTCACATTGTTCTGTACTGAAAACATTTAAATATAAATCTAACTCCATTCTTATATAATTTATTCACACAATAGTTTTGTAGCCCAAAACAAAATGTTGGGCGGCTCTTAACAGCGGGATCTTGAAAGCCGATAAGGGTGATTGAGGTGAGTATGGAGCGGCGCCGGAATGAAAAGGCGGGGGAAACGGGAGATCCCCGAGAAAACCCGCCGACCAGCGGCATCGTCCGACATGATTCCCACGTGTGAAAATTCAGGAGTGACCCGGCCGGGGATTGAACCCGGTTCACCTTGGTGAGAGGCGAGCAGGCCAACCGCTTAGCCACCACGGCCCCGAAACAGAGGTGTTAGGTCCTCACACTTAGAGTACTATATAAACGACATTAAGGTTTTTATAGTATTACTAGTAGTACTATTACTAGAAGCAGCAGCAGCAAAACTGAATTATTCCCTAATGGGAATGGTGGGGTGATGAGGCAACGCTGCACCCTACATCACGAGTATGTGGCGCGGCGTAGAGCATCGTAAAGAATTGCGATTACAAGTAGCTAACACGACGGCTGACGTCGTAATGCTGCACACACCGCGTGGAGAAGTGAACTGCTGTTGCGCGGAGAGAACTTCCGACACCTCTTGTAACGAGGGTTCGTCGCTGTGGAAGCTGACGTGGCGCCACTGTGCTTCAAGTGTAANCCAACCGCTTAGCCACCACGGCCCCGAAACAGAGGTGTTAGGTCCTCACACTTAGAGTAGCCTACTATATAAACGACATTAAAGTTTTTATAGTATTACTAGCAGTACTATTACTAGAAGCAGCAGCAGGAAAACTGAATTATTCCCGAACGGGAAGGGTGGGGTGATGAGGCAACGCTGCACCCTGCATCACGAGTATGTGGCGCGGCGTTGCGCATCGTAAAGAATTGCGATTACAAGTAGCTAACACGACGGCTGACGTCGTAATGCTGCACACACCGCGTGGAACCCACGCGTGGAGAAGTGAACTGCTGTTGCGCGGAGAGAACTTCCGACACCTCTTGTAACGAGGGTTCGTCGCTGTGGAAGCTGACGTGGCGCCACTGTGCTTCAAGTGTAAATAACTTTATTTTCTGTGCTTTCGTGTCGTTCTTCTCGCGAAACTAACAAAACACGATCATCTACCTAACGTTGGCCACGGAATCAGGTCATAAAATCAGACATAATGTACGATGCAACGCACTGTCGCACGGACCCGGGGGGGAGGGGGGTGAATATAAGACCCGTGCCATACTCCCCCTCCCCTCCAAGAAAATAAAAGAACACGATAATGTGTAGGTACAAACACGAAAATAGAAAAGTACGTTAACAACAAATAACTTTTTTCCAAATAGAATAATGTGTTTCTACTGTACATTTACGTATAAGCTACAAAGTGTTTGCGATTGCCAGTAGTAACAAGTAACGTATCGCAATTTAAAAAAAAACTACTGTAAAAAGTTTAGTTTTGAAAAGAATTGTTTGATATTAATTGATATCCTAAGTTTCCACCCATTTTACATAGACNGTGTAAAAAGTTTAGTTTTGAAAAGAATTGTTTGATATTAATTGATATCCTAAGTTTCCACCCATTTTACATAGACAAAAGCAGATTATTCAGAAAACTGGCTAAAAGACTGCAGACGTGTGTGATGCTGTTTCCAATTGCGTGGATACATCCCGGTGTATTCCGGTGGGTTATAACATAACATTCTAATTCACAGTATAATATAACAAATAAATGTAATACGTTATAGTTGCTCCTACGAATTGACGACTAGAAACAATTCCCTCGAGCCTTGCGGATATGTTTATTAAAGTCCGGAAAAATACATGTCCTTTTTGAGCATCAATTTTTGCGTCTGGTCGGGTTTTTCGCCGGGGTAAAAAAAATTTTCTGCACTTTGGATCTGATAAAAAATACTACATATTTTGCTACTAATGATTTTGCTATTATTAGTTTTTGTACGACAAAACTTCTTATAGCTGTGTTGTCAAAATTCACCTGGTAAATCGTATAAAAAAACCCTTCGTGTTATTTTATATTCTTATAGGAAACTTTTATAATTTATTTACATTTTTCATAACACAGTGTTTTTTATTATTTTTATGTAAACAATTGTACGCAAAGAAATTTATTTGCCTGGCACTTAGCTTTTATATTTTGTCACCTGATAATTGAACATTAAATTATGAAAATAGTTTGCTTAAAAATTGTATTGACTTGATTCAGTCGTTTTTTGGCATCACTAATATATGCGATAAAAAAAACTGTATGGTTCTCCAGTAATGTCGCTCTAATGAAATTCATTGTCCTTTTTATAATGAAACGACCTCCTTTTCCAGAGTGTATGCCCTTCTTTTTATTATTTTTACCATCCCGAGTGTCTGTTTATCACGTTGGTAAAANGGGAGTTCTTATGGGTCAAATGAAGAGCGAAGTGTAACGAGGGGCACTTCCGCTTGGAGCAGCACGATCGTTTTTTCAGCAAATCGGATCATATTACTTCCACACATGCGCCATATTTGCACATTGCAGTCCTTTGAACGAGTGTTCAATTTCCATACGTATATTTTCATTGATATCTTCCCGAAAGTATACACAGTTTATTTACAGTTAAATCAGTTTTTATTCCATTTCTTTCAAGAAATTAAATATATTGAGTACTTAAGTCACAGTATTAATTCCTACTTCCTTCCAAACAAACCTGCATGTTCATTGAAAGCTGGGCAACGGCGATTTGCTTGAAATAGTACGGGGCCCGTCCGCTAGATGTTCCAGGCTTTGTTTTGCCTCAATCGTCACTACTATGGTTCAATCGCGGTTCTTCACACTTTTTGAATCAAACCTTTGAAAAATCACCCCGACGCGTGTTGTTGTTTTCTAATCATGTTATGTATCACAAGCGTTTTATACTTCTGTTAACATGCAATAATATAATGTAACCTTATTTTTGGTTAGATAAAAATTTCATTTATTGAATATTCATCAATTAATTATGATTTCTATTTATAATCAATATGAGCAAAACGGCTAGAAAATAGGTGTGTTGGTAATGCCTAGTAAGAAATAAGTCTTATGCAAAATATTATTATAGTGCTGAGTGCGCACGAATGCGATGCGTTGGTCCTTTGGTGTTGTTTTCTAGACTTCATTAAGCTCTGTTTGCATGAGGCGGAGGAATATTCTGGAACCAGAACTTTAGCAGTGCTTCAGAAAAAGTTGGAAGTAACCGTGAACGGGCTGTATAAACTTTCCTTCTGTGGTGGCACGTACGGATTCAACTCCGTGCTCTGCTGTTGACAGGTGAGGTGGAACCACCCTCGGGTGGAGAACATCCACCCACTGCGATTGGAAAGGGCGTAATCTCTTCCTATTGGCAGCATTCAACTGCTGTCAATTAGAGCACTGACCAAGCTCACAAAGACTTGGAAATAAGACTGGTGAAGAGTGCACACACATCGAACGTCTGATGTGACAGAGTAAACAGCCTGTGTGGCCCTAATAACAGCCAGAATGTAAGAAAGACCTGAGGTGCACTCTTCTATAATATATATCGCTCAGAAAGTTGTCTCCTGTAATACCCAATGGGCTCAGGCACAGGAGGAGCAGATATGGTAAAACTCTCTGCACTAGTTGCATATAACATGTGCGTGGTAACACCATTAAAGATGAGGTAGACCGATCTCGTTGGCTGCGCACAACCAATCTCCGTGTCCCAACATTGAACTGCTTTTCTGCCAACACGTCTAGCGAAAAAAGGCATGGTTTGGATTTTAGGTTAGAAAACTGATTTGTAAACAAATGCTTTGAGATGTGTGTATACTTCCTCCAACCGATCTGTAATGCAGTTCGACTAAATTCGAAAACGATAAAAGAATTTTATTCATATAAAAGTGATTGTCATTCAAAAATAAGATATAAATAAACACGTTCATCATTGTTGATCATGTGCCTTTGAAAGTTGTGTATGATTTGGGGTAGATCGATGTCGGGTACACGTGCAGAAGAGGAATAAGCTGTTAACCTCATCTGGAGTCTATGGGCAACACTTCTCGCGGTAGAAAGAGCTGAGATTACGCGACGACTGCCGGCAAGTGATGCAGCTTCAGATGCAAATCTCCGTCTCGGCGCTGGGCACGAGCTGCCATTCGCTGCAGCTGTGAATGGTCCATCCGCGCCGTCATCAAGCTGCGGGAGACGTGCACGGCGTCGACGCAAAACCACGCACGTGGCTCGTGCTGCAGTTGCATTTTCATTGAGTTAAGGCCCCTCGCCTCCCCGACGTGTGAACCGCGTTGCAGTGCGTTTGAAATACACGCCCCCCCCCNATCGAGGTCTTGAGATGAGGGTGAAGCGTGTTGAGTATGGAGCAGCGCTGGAATGAAAGGGCAGGGGGAAACGGGAGATCCCCGAGAAAACCCGCCGACCAGCGGCATCGTCCGGCACGATTCCCACGTGCGAAACTCCGGGAATGACCCCGCCGGGAATCGAACCCAGTTCGCCTAGGTGAGAGTCGAGTAGTCTAACCACTACACCGCCGTGGCCCCCAATAAACGTTCGTCGAACGTGCTGATCTACGAAGGAAAAAAAAACACTTCAGACGAAGGCTTTTGAGTGCTACCATGACGTCATGCACATTATAAATGCTATTTCAGAGCACTCCAACATAGATGGAAACTGTTTTTTCAAGAAGCTCAAACATATTCAAGGCCTTAGATTGAACTTTACCACGGACTTTCCACCAATAAAATGATACGTGGCACAGTTGCAAGTCCCATAGGTGCACGCTGCACGACGAGAACACTACACGCCAGTTCAGGGCCTTGCGCTTAGGGGCGATGATGCACTACATACGCGTGGCAAGGGGGCCCTTATCGTTCCCGCAGTTCTCGGCCTCAAACGCCGAAAATATCCTTAGGTAGGCGAAATCCTTAAGGGCGTTGGCTACGAAAAAATTTGTTATTTTGTATTTGTACCACATTCTGTTAAACTTGTATGCATTTAACAAGGGCAATCGAATGGTTTTGTCTTAATTCATGTTGGAGTATGCTTAGAAAAAGTTATTGTATAAAAATTCAGGGCCAGCCACAAAAGAAAAAAGAATAAGAATTTTCTTACTGTCAGCAATTATTCTGAAATCGCAAAATCATTTCCTTGTACGAATTTATAGACAGTCTTGAAGTAGCTCTTGGCGTCTTCTTTTAGTGTGAATTATCTCATTTCTGCACGTAAGTTAGTTTTCATTATTTGCACATTTCTTAAACAGTAAAACTGTGATTTTTACATGTGTGCAAAAACTATGAGCTCAAAATTTTTTTGTTTACTAGGAAATAGTAATTACCGATAGTGTCGAAAAGCTGAACAGCACGTGGCACAAACTTAAATGACAAATTTTTTCGTGGCCCACACCCTTAACGTAGGGAGACATTAACTCCCGCGCGAGTGGAGGGCTGAGGTACGTCATGATCGTAACCAGCCCGGAGGTATTATAATTCAGAGGCAGGTGCTGCCGCCTAGCTAACGACTTCTCGACTACGCGCATCGCACTGCGCGTGCGCACCAGCTAAAAAGTAATTGCCTCCAGGTGAAGCCGAGAGTAATAACACGCTACGATTTAATGGCGCCGCAGCTGTGCAAAAAACGATTCCCCTTAATTTCATACACCTTCTCAAAGCGACGACTTATTAAAATGTGTAGTTTCTTTAAAAAAAAAAAATGAGTATGTGTACTTATGTAAGCGCGTTAGAACTTATACTTCTTTGGCGTGACTCGTTACTAAGACCCTGTTAACAACCAACAAGTTTTATCGCGTATCACTGTCCGTATTAAAATATTTTCCCTAAAAAAAAATCGGAAAATAATGTGAAAAACTATACTTATAAACGAATTAAATAAAGTGAGTGAAGAGATATAAGCGGCTCTTAACAGCAAGGTCTTGAGAGCCGATGAGGGTGATTGAGGTGAGTTTGGAGCAGCGCCGGAATGAAGGGGTGGGGGNTTGTTTCTTTAAAAAAAAAAAAATTGGTATGTGTACTTATGTAAGCGCGTTAGAACTTATACTTCTTTGGCGTGACTCGTTACTAAGACCCTGTTAACAACCAACAAGTTTTATCGCGTATCACTGTCCGTATTAAAATATTTTCCCTAAAAAAATCGGAAAATAATGTGAAAAACTATACTTATAAACGAATTAAATAAAGTGAGTGAAGAGATATAAGCGGCTATTAACAGCAAGGTCTTGAGAGCCGATGAGGGTGATTGAGGTGAGTTTGGAGCAGCGCCGGAATGAAGGGGTGGGGGAAACGGGAGATCCTCGAGAAAACCCGCTGACCAGCGGCATCGTCCCGCACGATTCCCACTTGGGAAAATCCAAGAGTGGCCCGGCTGGGGTTTGAACCCGGTTCGCCTTGGTGGGAGGCGAGCGGACTAACCGCTCAGCCACCGCGGCCCCGAATTAAATAGAGAATCATGGCCTTACGAAAACCCTTTACACACTACTCGAGAATACACCTGTCAAGACCGCTCGCTTATTGCTAACATTATTTTCTAATCTTGTACCAACAACAACAGGCTGCTACAGTTGCGAAACATGAACAGACCAATACGAAATGCTCTTGGTTTCAGAAGCTCTAAATCCCATAGTTACACGTAGCTGGTCGAAAGCGACGAAAATACCACGCCAGTTCAGCGCCTTGCTTATAGAGGCGATGAATCACCTGAAGCGCTCTTCAATGACAACCTTATCATTCCTTCACTTCAGGGTTCCAAACGGCCAAAATAATTTCCATTGGGGGAGTCCATTACGCACACTGAAGTCTGTTATGGTAAAACTTTCTGCCAACCCGAAACGAAATCCCAAGGCCGCCAACATAAACTGGAAACGATACGTAGTACGAGTCGAGGTACCTTGAAGTCATCTACGTACACGATCAGAGTGTTAAGTTTGTAGGACTTAAATGAGGTTATTTCACAACCCCTCTGGTTGCTCGTTGGGTTTTGCGGGGCGAGAGAGGTGGTTTGCAAACTACTGTAATTTAATATCAAACGTAAAAACTCACATCAGTGACTAAAAAGAGATTCGAACTCGAAAATCCTCGCCAGCGTTCCTAGCCAGCTATGTTCAAGAAGACCGGCCATAAGCTATGTTCAAGAAGACCGGCCATAAGCTTTGTTCTGCGGACTATGTTATTTCCTACATGCTCCGGTTGTAATTATTGAAAAATTGGTAGTAAAATGCAGTACGTGGAACAGCAATAATTTTTTTTTTGCACGAGGCTGACTCGTGGGGAATTAATGCTGACAGCCCACCTGCTACTGGTTATATTAACATAAATACGGTGTTACGAAATCTTCCTCAACATTGTATATAATTTGTGGATACTGTGTTCCAAGCGTAAACCGGTTCGGATGATTTTTTTTTTTCTTTCAATCGGAGCGGAACTGGTGAAGTGTATTAAACCCCGGTAAATACTACCCACTGATGTATACTCAGCTGTTCTTAACTAGGCATCCTTTACATTTGCTACAGTAATTATTGCCGCACCAACAGGTACTTACGTATTTACTTGATAACTTCAGCTACTAGACGTAATTTCAGTCGCGAAAGTCCTGATCTTAGCTTCTGGGCTGTAGCCGCGTCACTGTCGTATTTTGTCACGACGGTTAAGAAAACACTGCAGCCTTTGACTGTGTCCGAGTTCACCTCAAAAGTCGTTCATGATCAAGTGAGCACTTTTGAAATCAACCTTAGAAAAAGTCACTTCTCCTGCATGCATATATTTTAACGGGCGTACTGAGCGACATTCGCCCAGTGAAGTTGGTAACGATGGAGGGAAACTAGTTCCACATCTTAACATCGAATAAAAAGTGTTAGCTAACTATTTGTGATAACTGAAGTTATTTCTTTCGCTTTCTGGTTTTTTTTAATGCAACGAAACGTAAAAATGAACCGACTCGTAAAGTTCTTACTTTTCTAATAATTTCACAGTTTCACTTGACCGACGCATGAATAAAGTGACGAGGCCATTGGCAATGTTAATTTTACACAAGGCGGAAGCATACACAACGTGCATACAAGTAGATCTTAAGTCATATGTCAGTCTCGTATATTGAGGAGCGCTCCTAGAGGCCATTGAATAAAAAGAAACGAAATTTCAAGTTCTGAACTACTCCGTTTTTTTTTACGCACACGAGGTTGAAATTCAATTAGACAGGCAAAAGATAAAGAAAATTTCAATCAAGACTGATGGTAGCAGCCTTGAGAATATTGTATTCTGAATATACAGTACTTTCAAATGAAACTTTCTCAGTTACTGCCAACGGATGGAGAAAAAGTGCATTTATAAAATCACTTCCACATTAATACACAAATTCACTCCTGGAAGTTTATTCGAAATAACAAGATTACAAATATCAGAGGTGTTCGGGATTGATTTGTAATAAGCGGCCATAGCAATTTCCGAGCAGAATTAGCTGGATCCCTACTTTACAGGTGGCCACAGGGCGAATCTCTTTGTCGCTCGACTTAACGACGGAGGCTACGCACGCCTATGGCACCGATTTTCAAAAGTCACCCAAACCAGCTGGAACAAATGTCAGACGTGAACTCGTCTCTGGTTAGCCAGCCAGCTCAGCCTTTACCACGAGGACGTTGGCTGTGTTCGAATTAACTTCAACATACTCTGGTTCACCTATCCTTGGATCCCTTCGTGACCAAGTGGGTGTTATTTCGAACACCCGCCACCGTTTCACAATTTGCAACGCACATACGAAAAAAAAATTCAGTTATTGTCTTGGTTTGTGTACGAGCAACAATGTTTGGAGCATGGAAGGAAGAAGCTGCAAGCCCATTATAAATAATTTAAAAACAATATTTAGGGTGGTAGGGGCGTCGCCCGTGCCCTTAGCTGAAGGGGATACTCTAGGGCGCATCCATGCCCTTACCGCGAATTCGGACAGTGGCAGTGTGACGTCACAGCCGCGATGCACTTGTATAGGACACGAAGCCAGGTATAGGCTGCTCACGATAAACTGAGCACTTTCGAAAGCCCTGCTGAGCGCAGTATTTAACACCAATGTCAAATCTAATTAAAGTCCACACCACTGTCTTTATACCAGTTAGAGTAATCTAATTTTTACTTATTCTTTACACATATACACCTAAGATATTCTATCCACTACCGTGTTCGCCACTCGTGCGTCCAGTGCCACTTCGACGCAGTCCAGCTGGTCGGCCTCTCTCTACTTCCGATGCCCGCAGACTTCACTCGCTCATCACTGTCTTCGCTCTTTGCACCGACGGTACCACACACCTGGCGCTACTGGCCGTCCGCAGTTGGCTCGGCCCGAGGTTTCCCGCGCCCCGTGTCGCGCCGAGGGCCGAGGTNAGTGTGACGTCACAGCCGCGATGCACTTGTATAGGACACGAAGCCAGGTATAGGCTGCTCACGATAAACTGAGCACTTTCGAAAGCCCTGCTGAGCGCAGTATTTAACACCAATGTCAAATCTAATTAAAGTCCACACCACTGTCTTTATACCAGTTAGAGTAATCTAATTTTTACTTATTCTTTACACATATACACCTAAGATATTCTATCTACTACCGTGTCCACCACTCGTGCGTCCAGTACCACTTCGACGCAGTCCAGCTGGTCGGCCTCTCTCTACTTCCGATGCCCGCAGACTTCACTCGCTCATCACTGTCTTCGCTCTTTGCACCGACGGTACCACACACCTGGCGCTACTGGCCGTCCGCAGTTGGCTCGGCCCGAGGTTTCCCGCGCCCCGTGTCGCGCCGAGGGCCGAGGTTTCCCGCGCCCCGTGTCGCGCCGAGGGCCGAGGTTTCCCGCGCCCCGTGTCGCGCCGAGGGCCGAGGTTTCCCGCGCCCCGTGTCGCGCCGAGGGCCGAGGTTTCCCGCGCCCCGTGTCGCGCCGAGGGCCGAGGTTTCCCGCGCCCCGTGTCGCGCCGAGGGCCGAGGTTTCCCGCGCCCCGTGTCGCGCCGAGGGCCGAGGTTTCCCGCGCCCCGTGTCGCGCCGAGGGCCGAGGTTTCCCGCGCCCCGTGTCGCGCCGAGGGCCGAGGTTTCCCGCGCCCCGTGTCGCGCCGAGGGCCGAGGTTTCCCGCGCCCCGTGTCGCGCCGAGGGCNCGAAGTTTTTACACATTGTTTTTTCAAGTCTGAATTTTTTTTTAACGGAAATAAAAACTGAGCATCAAGAATTTTGATCCACTGTTTAGCTATACTACGAAGTACGCGTTTATTATAAATACTTTTTATTGCACTGTATTACAACTGTGAACGTGGAATAAGAATGCAGCTATATAAAATAATGATCTACAAACAGAAACTTTACAGTAAATTAAATGAACTGTCAAAATGTCAACTGTGTAAATGGTGATTCACTCCAAATCTCTTTTGAAGGCGTGTAGTTTTTGCGACTCCCACGAAGATGAATCGGAGTTGATTCCCGGCGGGGTCGCTCCCGAATTTTNATACAGAAACTTCACAGTAAATTAAATGAACGGTCAAAATGTCAACTGTGTAAATGGTGATTCACTCCAAATCTCTTTTGAAGGCGTGTAGTTTTTGCGACTCCCACGAAGATGAATCGGAGTTGATTCCCGGCGGGGTCGCTCCCGAATTTTCACACGTGGGAATCTTTCCGGACGATGCCACTGGTAGGTGGGTTTTCTCAGGGATCTCCCGTTTCCCCCGGTCTTGCATTCCGGCGCCGCTCCATACTCACCAATGTTAAGACTCACCCTAATCTCCCCACTCCACCTATAGGTTTGTGTATTTTTCTCTGATCATCGTATATCTTCCCGCCACATGTAAATAATAAACATTGCCAAATACCTACCTAATGATTTTGTTTTCAGGCGTTCAACAAGCGATGCAGTTAAAGTAATATAAAGAATGAATATACTTATGTTGTGCTAGTACTTATTTTAATATTCATAAAATAAACAGGAACAAATATCGACTGTAATTTTTTAATATTTTATTTTAAAGAAAACGTTCGAATATAAAAAAAATCTTCTTTTTACCGAAATAATACATCTGGAGATACACAAGTCAGCGTTTTAGTTGAAATATAGATGCCAAAATATATAATGCAGATTGTGGTGTGTTTGGCATAAGGGGTGTGTGCCAGATTGTTGTTGAGTTGAGAGATTTGGACGACTCTTAACAACGAGGTCTTGATAGCTGATGATGGTGAAATGAGAAGAGAATGGAGCAGTGTCAGAATGCAAGGGTTGGGGAAACGGGAGATCCCCGAGAACCGCCTATCAGCGACATCGTCCGGCACGATTCCCACTTACGAAGATCCGGGAGTGACTCGGCCGGGGATTGAACTCGGTTCGCCTTGGTGAGAGGCGAGCAGTCCAACCGTTCAGCCACCGCGGCCCCTGAGCCAGATTGTGCTACGCAAAAAAAGATGGGAAGGGGGGGGGGCAGTAAAAATTGTCTGTCATACTGTAAAATTTTCTCCTTTAAATACGAATATTTCACAATAACATTTGAAGACGAAATACAACTATCAAACTTTGCCATCAGACAAATTTGGTCAAATACTCTTCAATTGTTTGATACAATGCTNAAGACGAAATACAACTATCAAACTTTGCCATCAGACAAATTTGGTCAAATACTCTTCAATTGTTTGATACAATGCTGTCAAATATTTTATTTGATGCGCCTAGTCTGATTTTTATTCACACATAATTTTTAATGCGGGATAACACTATCATGTTACAATGCAACTCATTAAACACATTGTAATTTATTTTCACGCCCAAATAAATATTTTAAATTTAATAATCGTGTATATTTGCTGCGGTATGAAAATAACTGCCTTTGATTATTTACTGTTTCGGTTCAAGATACATTCCCAATAACTGTATGCACGTCCTGATATATACCATATAAATTAACCATCTCCATAATCTTACTTCGTCTCCAGTTGTTAGTAGCTATTTTAGAGTTTATTGGAATCGGAAATAATAGTTTTCCATGTCCACGATTCTAATTGGTTGAATTCGTCAAACGGCCAAGAAATTTTTAGAATACATCCAATTTGTAAGAAGTTTCCACGGAAACTGGAGTTGTCCAACTTTTTCATACAAATATATTTATCGGCGCTTATGAAGTTCAGGTGACGTCACAATCTTACGACTTTATTTGACCAAACTTATTGGAAGCAGTTTGACGGAAAATTTTTACAGTACGGCAGGGGCTACGTTATTCATCACAGTTGCTAAAACTGCACACTGCATGCTCTTGTAATTTGCGTGATGGCATCTCGGAAGTAAGATTTTGTTACGGCCAGTCAATATAAGATCTACAATTTAATGATCACAATAAAAAGAACTACGTTATTTTTGTGTTTAGAATATTTTCATTTGTAATTGAAGTAACAGTTTTTTTTTCCTCGGGCATATCAGGCAATTTTTTTCTACAAATTTATGTTCGATTTTTCTGCGATTTGTTTAAATTTAAAAAAAATTGGTACAATCATAATAAAAGTATTTTTACTTTTATCCGCCATTGTCGTCGCTGAAATTTTTTCTAGACTGTTCACGGTAAACTGAGCACTTTTGAAAGTCCTGCTTCAGATCTACTTGTGTGCATAGTGTGTATTCTTCCGCCATATGTAAAATTAACTCTGTCATGAGCCTGATCGCTTTATTCTTGCGTCGGTCAAGTGAAACTGCGATATGACTAGGAAAGTAAATATCGCCCAAATTTGCTCAATCTTTTGCATTAAAAAAACAGAAAGCAAAATAAACCGTTTCAGTGTTCGCAAATGCCTACCCGACAATTTTTTAATTCGACGTTCAGACATAGAGCTACTCTCTCTCTCTCTCACCCTCCTTCGTTACCAACCTTACTGGACGCACATCAGTCAGTGCGCCCATTAAAATACACGCAGGTGGACAGTGACACGTTTCAAAGGTTGATTTTAAAAACAAAACCCGTGAACAGCCCGTAGAAAAACTACCATTGTGGAGGCATCGCACACCTTGCAGGAGAGTAAATAAAAAAAGGAAAAAAAGATATAAAACGCGGGAGCAACGTGACGCAAGCCAGATAAGTAGAAGGTGGTAAGGGAGGGAGAGAAGAAATCGGCAGGTACTGCAGTGTAGCTGTCCTTGATCGATACATAGGAAGGATGAAGATAAGCCATTCGCATTCCGTCGCCGAGCACAAGTAAACATTTTGTGCGTGTGATGAATCCTCCTCGGGGAATATCGGTCTCGTCCATTCGACACGTCGTGTGGGATTGCAGCCACAAGGACGGTGTTGTGCAGCGCATTCGGGAAAGAAAAAACAGAGCACGTGTTGGAGATTACGTCTTCTTGGCACGCGTAACTGACACACGTTAAATTAAGTAAACAGTATACAGGCGTTTATCAATACTTGTGTGAACACGCCATGGTTGTTCTTTGTCTGTAAGCATAGGCCGTTCACGGTAATGCGAGCAGTTTTTAACTCCGTTATTAAAAGTTTCTTTAAGCTTATTTGTATATTTTCACAAATTTTAAAATATAAAAATTGCCTTGTGATTAATGCAGTGTATACATTTTACATCTCTGAAAAGTTCACGTGCGAGGCCGCGATAAATACCGGATGGGAGGGCCCAAGAAAAGTGCTCACTTTACCGTGAATATCCTATACATTTTGTAAGGTTATGCAGTTAATAGTTGATTTTTAAAAAAACGGAACATTTACCGTGCTGTGAAAGACAGGAAAAGTTAGCGGAACAATATGCGCAAGAAAAGTGAGTGAAGAGATTTAAGCGGGCTCTTAACATCGAGGTCTTGAGAGCCGGTGAGGGTGAAGCGAGGTGAGTGTGGAACAGCGCCGGAATGAAAGGGAGGAGGAAACGGGAGATACCCGAGAAAACCCACCGACCAGCGGCATCGTCCGGCGCGATGCCCACTTGCTAAAATCCGGGAGTGGCCCGGCCGGGCTTGAACCCGATTCGCCTTGGTGGGAGGCGAGTAGTCTTACCGCCCAGACACCGCGGCCCCGCGCAAGTAAAGGAATTGTTCCTTGTGAAGCAGTACGTGTGGCAATCCAAGGTCCAGGGCTGTCGGCAATTTATTTTATATTGTACAACTTTGATCATAATCCGGCATGGTTATACAAAACGGCGAAACAAAAAAAATTACCGTGAGTAAAATATGAATAAAACGCTTTTATTTACAACTTACACGCTAACGACCGACGGAAACATTGACCAATAACACAAAGTTTACTAATTTCAGAGATAGGTGGTACTAATGTAATGTACGTACGTGATAACACATTCTCACTCTCACGACTCGACGCAACAACTGCCAACGGGCACGCCGACTGGTCTGCACCCAGTAAGGTTGGTAACGACGGAAGGGAAGTAGTCCCACGCTTAAACGTCGAATTAAAAATGTTAAGTAAACATTTGCGAATACTGAAATTATTTATTTTTCTTTCTGATTTTTTAAAGGGCTTTTAAGTGTAGAAAATTAACTACATTGTAAAATATTTACTTTTTCTAATAATTTTACAGTTCCGCTCGGCCGACGCACGAACATGTTAAATTTAGATATTGCGGAATAAGACACGACGCACGTACAAGTAGATCGTGGGCAGGACTTTCAAAAGTGCTCAGTTTACCGGGAACAACCTTACAAGATGGGTGATTTGTATGACACCATACAAAGACGATTCAGAGGAGAGTAATTATACTGAGAACACCAAGCTACAGGGACGCCACGCGCCATAACCAACACCGGTGGCTCCATTCGACGCCGGCCCCCGCCCCAGGGGCGTTGCGGTAGGTCCGGGAGCGACCTCGACCCCCCACCACCGCTGCCGAATGTTGCTAGGCGCGAAGTGGGAACACTGCACAGAGCCCGTACCCCGATTGGAAAAGGGGGGAGGAGTAAGGAGAAGGATATCTCCCCCTCTCCCCGCTTCCTGTCCTCAACGACGCGCACCTGGCAACCGCCCAACTCTGGGAGGAATTGGCGGGAAAGCGAGTGCGCAAGTAGGCCAACTGCTGCAGTCGTGATTAGCCCGCCTGCCTCGGGTTGCTCGTGGCTGGGCTGGGCTAGACTGGACTGGACCAACTGCCCCCGCCGCCACGAACAGGAACATGACTTCCGTGCCGATCAGACCCCAACTACAGGTTTGGAAGATCAATGTAAAGGTGGCCGGCCTGGTTGAAATAATTTTGCACGTCTGAGGCCTCAAAGCGACCCAGACATGCGCATCAACTCTCATCACCTCTACGCGCGAACAGTCGTGTGGCATTGCCGTCGATAACGCGTCTCTATCCGACTTTCAGCGGAGACTTACCATTTTATGACGTAATAATGAAAATGAAGGTTTGATCCACGTCCCTATTACTTTTTTAATGTTTTGTACCGGAATGTTCATATCTAAAAATGACTGTGAAAACACCCGTTTGAGCCATTTTCACTATCGCAAAAACATGGTTTTAGAGAAGAATGGAGGTACTGAAAAGCGTATACAGACGTGTAACGTTTTACAAATGCTACAAGCAGACCTCACTCAGAAAAAATAGAAGGTTTTTTTAATAAAACGTTTTCTGCTGGAGCTCTGCACGCCGTTCGGCGGCCTACCCAGGCAGCCACCTTAAAAGTTTGGCAACCAAAAATTTTCGCCATTAGGCAAGCACCAGTGTCGGCAATGTACCAGATTTTCCTCAGTTTTATACTTTAGAAAAACGTGATAATTATAATAATTAATCGAATATAAAATAACTTCGTTACCAAGTAAAATCTTTCTGTTCTATTGTTATCTTACCTTAAAATTTTAATTAAAAGTTACCTTTTGTAACACTGCGCACCTGGCGGCGGAAAATTTTCCTATGCCAAACTCTCCCATAAGAAATCTCGTTTTGTTCGTAACCTGAGTAGAATAAATCTTAGCTTGAGCGTGTCTGCCTTGTAAGATTCCATGCAAGCCTGCATGACAGCTTGTATTGATGGTTCTATGTAAAGCCCGTATACCACGATACAATTACCCGTATAGGCCCGGCCCGGGAAGAAGCTTCCACGAGACCTGCCACCCGAGTCTGCATGCAAGCAGTTACGGAGGGTTCTTTGGAATAACCTAGCCAACGATTGTTGTTGCCGCACGAGTAAAGACGAGAGAGTATTTTTTATTATTTACTTCTGCAACTGTGGTTCACGAACAATTTTCACTCACGACTTGAGTATTATGTGCTCACGCACAGAGTTTTGTTGTTACAACTGCTACTTTTGTGCTAAATAAACATAAATGTTTACCTTAGTTTTCACACAATAGAATCAGTAGACTTTTTCGTGGTTTTTTATTTACTATTTGTTCGTATTTTATTGGTCTTATGTTCTTTCTCAAAATTAAATAAACAAAATGACACTACTACCCTCTCTGATTGGCTAAGACCAATTACGAAAACGTCCAGTCAGGTCAAATCCTCCAAAGAACCATAATCCATACAAGGTTGAAATTTTAGCCAACCAGAGAGAGTGTATTAGAGAAATTTTGTTTATTTTGTTTTAAGGAAGCGCGTAAAACTATGAAATACGAATAAATAGTAAATAAATATACCCGAATATCTTGACTCATTCTAAAACAACATTGTGTGAAGATTATGGTGACATTTGTGTTTATTCAACACAAAAGTTCCAGTTGTAAGAACTAAACGATTAGGCTGTGTGCATAAACGCATTAACGCTGAAGTCTTGCTTGAGTGAGGATTGTTCGTGAACCACAGTTGTAGAAGTAAAATCATAAAATAATACACTCGTCTTTACTCGTGCGGCAACAGGTATCGTTGGATAGGTTATTCCAAATAACCCTCCGTAACTGCTTGCATACGGGAAATTTTATCGTGGCTTCCAGTCAGGGCTGCCAGCAATTTATTTTACACGATACAACTTGGATCCTGAAATTACACAAAACATAGCGGAATTAATGGATTATATAAAAACAACGAAACAAAGGAAATGACACAAGTATAATTTAGACTTTTTTTTACACCGTTGACGCTAACGGGCTAACGCTTCAGTGTAACCAACATTGACCTGTAACATTGCAATTGCATTCTGCAAAAAAAAAAATTACGCGACGCAGATAACGAATTTCGGAGACAGGTGGCAACTATCCCTTGCGGTTGGGGAAGGTTAGTTCTCTCCTTCTGGCCTGTACTTGCTACCCTTCAGGTAGCTCGGTCAGCTACCCAGGCCTTGGGTTGGTAGGCACACAGACACGATGGAGTCGACAGGTGAGAAACACCGGAGAGAGATGACTCCTGTCCCTCCTTCCTACTGTAACCATGAATACAACACAACACAGAATGTCACCAACCAAACAGGAAGCATACAGCACCAAAAAGAATTCAGACGCAACCTCGTGCGTCTATTCCAACCAAAACCTATATGTACTCAAGATTCTTCAGAATATAGCGACGACAGTTCCAAAACGGCTGAAAAACACGTGTTCAAAACCACTTGCTAACCCGGTGTACATCCATGACACCAAAAAACTCACACACGTAAATCTTAATTTCAAAGGAGCAAAACACGTCATGAAAACTACAGTCACCAAAAAACAACAACTAAAGGTACTTGTGAGAAAGGGGAAGCACTCTGCTTTCTGCAAGTTCCTACGACTTTATAACATACCTTATTACACACGTGCCAAGAAAAGCGAAAGGCCAGTTAAAATAGTCATCAAAGGACTACCACACAACACAATCATACCACACTTACATAACGAGTTTAAAGAAAATAGCTTTAAACCAATTTGTATCTGGGAACTCCGAACACCAGCTGACGCACCTGCAGTCTGTGGGGCTGTAGTACATCAACACGACAAATTCGACGTATTGGAAATACCCACACTGCATAAAACGTCAGTTCGCATAGAACTGTACGAACACCGCGCTGAAGATGTGGTGCGGTGCATGCGGTGTTGTGCACTGGGCCACACTCAGAAATATTGCACACTTGAGCAAATCTGCGCTTTGTGTACGCGACCGCACACGAAGGCAGATCGCACTTGATAAGAACAAGACAAAGCAAAGTGGGAACGTACAATTTGCAAAGAAAACAGGACACTCGGCTGTATGTGCGAAGTGATGCAGAAGAACACAGAGGCACGCAAACAAATGATGGGACCTAAACCCACCAAACAAACACGAGGCACTAGGCAGGAAATCGGGGAAAACACGCGAACAAACATTCAGTCAAAGGCTGAATTCCTTCCCCTTCAATCACAAAAAAGGTACACTGAACAGGGAAACACACACAGGGAACAAGCACCCACACAACATCAAAAGGGAAAAACTACAACAAAACAGGAGAAGGGACAACACCACAACAGAAAATACGGCCATGTTAGCAGAAATGCACAAGCTGGCCGCTTTTCTGCGAGAAACACAATTCGCAACCTCAATGGCCCACTTTAGGCCCAGAATCACACAGGCGAAAGCCGTGACAACACTACAGGAGAAGCAGATGCTGCTCCTCACAGCACTCGCCACTTTACCTAATTAAACAAACAAATCGTTTAGGACACTAAATCATAATTAATAAATATTGAAACCAAATAAACTATAATAAACATAAATAAAATATAATTAAATAAAGTAACCCATAGTAAACTTCCCCAAACCGCAGTAAAACGTATATCTAACCCATTAAATACACCTTTTCGCTTTTCGCCCAGGAATTCTCTGATCGGTCCGGGACGGAATTTACCACATTTAATAAAACTACATGGCTGTAGCTCTGACAACTAATTCTATTTTACTTTAAGTTTTCAGGATCCACTGGGGACTCGGATTCNGGGGGGGGGGGGGAGACGCCTAATTGCGCCACTCCCTCTACCAGAGTTATGTGCACACATTACTCTGGTTAAGCCAGCACCACATAATCAAATATGCCCAGCCCCCTCTCTCCTAGTATTTTCTCTATCTACTAATAAAAATTATGGTTTCCACCCATCTCTCTCCTGTAGCATTTTCTGACAATTTTTTAATTCTTTCCTGTCGAAAGGGCTTTTACGGTGCCTATGCCGGTTTTTTCCTTTCTCTTCGTAGTATAGTAGTTTAGCTATAAGTACACTTGGGAAGGTTGTCATGGCCTCAATGGCGGCCCAATCCCTCTCTGCCGCGATGCACGTCTCCTTGCATGATTTCCCTTCCTCGTAGGCGCATGGGGCTTAGCCATGAGACGAAATAATCCCCCGTCCCTACCGCGGACTCACATAACACTTAGTTTTAGAGTAGGTTAGAAAGAAAAAAAAATGGCTCTAGCCAAAACACTTCAGTCGTCCGCACACAGGGCTAGAGACAACGCCTTCGCTACTCTCTACACTACACCAAAAGGCCAATAGGTACACTGCACCGGTCGCATAGGGTGCCCTGCCCAGGCTGGTTATGTGGGAAAATCGGGAAAGGTGGGAAATAGCCCCAACTACCACTCGTTTTCCAGGTCGATACACACACATGCCAGTCGAGGTAGGGGCGGGGGGCTAACCAAACCGAATTAAACTAAATAAATTAAACAAAACAAATTTATAATAAACCAACCTTTCTAAATAATAATAAAAAAATTATTTCCAAAAAAATTAACTAAAAAATATATA
>NQII01002242.1:80085-90330 GCA_002778355.1 Clitarchus hookeri | reverse complement strand
GTGTTCCAAATACACGTTTTTCAACGAAACTATTAAGCGTGCGTCCAACGTGCTCATCTACGAAAAGAACACACACTTCAGACGAGAGCTGTTAAGTACTGTACTTTCAAAATATCACGTACGTTAGAAACATCAATTCAGAGTACTCCAAAACCGCTAAAAAAACGGCCTTTCCAAGGCGCTGTAGCTCAAAATGCATGCATCAGATACATACAAAACTACTATAGGGGCCTGCATTGAACTTTCCTAAAAATTTCCCACTAATAAAATAATATGGTCACCGGTGAAAGTCCCATAGGTACACGCAGCACGACGAGAACACTGCACGCCAGTTCAGAGCCTTGCGCTTAGCGGTGATGGCGTACTTGATGCGCGTGGCAGTGTCGCCCTTATCGCTCCCGCGCTTCTCGGTCTAGACGTGGGAAAAAGTTCCAGGTAGACGGGGGCCTTAATACGGGTCCGATGCCCAGCAAACCACAGCTACACGGCACCCCGCCGCCGGCCCAATGATTTGAGTATGAGTAGAGGGCATTTGTTTTACAAACACCCAGTGAGTTATGGGAGTCAAGGCTCTTGGACTCAAGGCACTAAGGCCATTCGGTGGCAACTAAAAGTATGCACATACAATGTTACACATTCTCGCACTTACGACCCGCTATTGATATAACAGTTTTTTTACGCTCATTCCGTACACATTACATAGGTAAACGGATTAAAATGCGCTGGTGTTTGTGTAATATTATATAGCGTTTTACATTGAACAAAGACGATACAAACGACAGTCAAGTTGTACCGTTTTCGTACCTGAAGTACTATACAATCTGGCAGCACTGCACCCGACTGTACAATATACAGAATTCATTTAAAAAAAGTAGCACACTCAAAGTACCAAAATTGTCAGAAAAGTTTGATTTACGTTGTCTATGAAACAAGAATGCATACATTTTGTAACATTGTAAAATATTTTTTCTATAATTTACCATTTAAACAACTTAAAAAAAAGGACTGATATTTAAAAAAAAATGTTGATACTTCCGAAAGCATACTTTGAAAAAAGAAAATCAACTAAGAACATTTATAATAACTACTCTAGTTATAAGTTATGTAATAAAATTTGGAAACATTTATAAAGATATCTTTAGTAATTTATTTTACGACGAACGTCTATTTCAGCCCCGTAAGTTATTATCTTTATAACTAAAATAAACTTATATAAAATCGGTTATTACAACATTTTTTAAAAATTAGTACGAATATTTTTTTCAAACTTGGCGTTAGCTGTGGCTAGATTAATCTGCGCGGAGAAACTGCCACGTTTTCACCGTAAAAATCATACTATTTTTTTTGTTCACAGACTTTTTCATTACAGAATATGCTTTTTCCGTGATGTCATTCGTTATCCCCATGTATTACGTGTTTGGTTGTTTCCCAAATATTTCGTTTATCAGAAGCCTTTTATACTTGCGTTAAAATAAAACACCTCATTTTTTATTCAATTGAACTTTTACTTACATGTTATACATAAAATTATAATATTTCATTTATAGTTTATATAAATAGAAATAGTGAGGAAATAGGTGTGTGTTGGCAGTGCCTAGTAAGAAATACTTCTTATGCAGAACCTCATTACATCGTGTGCGCACGAATGCGACGCGCTGTCCCTTTGGTGTGATTTTCTACGACTGGGTTAACCTTTATTTGCACGAGGCGGAGGAATATCCTGGAAGTAGATCCTTAGCAGGGCTTCAGAAAAGTTGGGATCAACTGTGAATGGAGTACACGGGCTGTTCAATGTGAAGTGAGCACTTTCGAGGCCCTAGTTACTTTTTTTTTTACTTTTAGCCATGTTTTAATCCTCTAGCCACCTTTTCAAATAAATATCGCCCACGTGAGTAGTAAACACAATATGTGTGTTCCACCGCACTCGAAAGTTAACGTCTGGGGGTAAAATAAAATATATTTATTGGCTGTTATTCCAAATGAGAGGGGCTTTCAGAAGTGCTCGCTTCACCGTGAATAGCCTATAGATTATATTTAAATGAATACTTGGATACCGCCACGTAAGTTCCGAGACCTCCAACCCCCCCTCGGGCGCCAGTGGACCGGGACAGAGCAGGGAGCTGTTGGCGGGAACGGACGAACCAACAAGTGCAACGGCAGGTGAGGCATGGCTTCGGCACCGAGGCGCCGGCATTCCTCCGTGTGTGCACGGCGACGGGCAGGTGTGCGGGTACAGCTGGCGGGCTGGCTGGCTGGCACCCCTCGCACACGTGCGGGACGCGATTCTGTTGCGTAACAATGCCGCAGCTCCATTCAGTACTCCGCGCTTCCCTCCAGTCCAGGAATNCCCCTTAGCCGGGGCAGGCAGCCACAGCTGAGTTACCCTCGAGGGCTCTCGGCAGAGGCCGCCTTGGCAGCTCAAACTTACGCACCACCGAGATTCGTTCCCGACGGCGACACGGGAATCAGAACGTATTTCCTCCAGACGCATGTGCTTATTTACAACCGTGGACCTAGAAGCCGTGCCAGATAGCACGTGAGCTTCCAACAAGCTTGTCAGTTTACTTGGATCTATAGTCCATTCCCAATCAACTGACACTTTTCCGAAGCCCTGCTAAAGTTCTACTTCCAGGATATTCCTCCGCCTCGTGCAAACGAATCTTAACCCAAGTCGTAGAAAATTACACCTGAAGGGACAGCGCACCGCATTCGTGCGCGCTCAGCGCAATAATATTTGGCATGATAACTATTTCTTACTAGACATTACCAATACACCTATATTCTCCCTGATTTATTCATATTAAATATCAAAGAAAACGTTCAATTTGACCAAATATATTTATATGTCTCCACAAGTATAGAAAGTTTGTGCTATAAATGACATGTTTAAGAAACACCCAAGCGCATCATACATGGGGTAATTTTTCATAGATTTTTATTTAAAAAAAGTGTGAAGAAACCACCAAGCAAGCTTTGTGTGATTCAAGTTTGATTCAAGCGTAATTTTTTTATGACTGGCACAAACTTGCTAAATGCACACACAAAAAAAGTATAATGTTGCTGCAACAAAAAATTACTATTGACACATTTCTTTCATCGTTTATGTTGTAGTAACATTAATAATGTTGTGAACGAAGTTTCTTAATGTTAAACATTTGCAAAATCCTATATTCCTGTGATGCAAACATAACTGTTGAAGTGTTAGTGTTAACGAAACCTCTAAGTAATGTTGCCGCTACCAAAAGTTGTATTACGCTAAAAATTAACAGGAAGAACAAAACATTTCGTGTTACTGCGGCATTAAAGAAATGTCCAACCAACACAGGGTTACACCGACTTGGCGTTGTAAACGTGGCGGATGGAAGTGAACAGCGATAACCTCGTGAAATGAAAACACTGTATTTAAACTTTAAAGCATCGTTTGAAAACTAAATGCAGCTTAGACCAGCCCTCAAGACTTGCAGAGCAGTGCAAGTGTGCCAATTATGCANGCATCGTTTGAAAACTAAATGCAGCTTAGACCAGCCCTCAAGACTTGCAGAGCAGTGCAAGTGTGCCAATTATGCATATATTTATAGAACATAAAGTATTTTCGCATAACGAAAGACAACTCTGCAGTTTGTCGTGCTGTTGTATTGAATAATAATACGAAACTTGGTTTAACCTGTTAAGATAGCGCATTTGGTAAGACATTGGGTTCTGTAAAATGGAAAATGGTAAGCTCTCACGGTGCGGGTTCGAATTCCCTCGCATTTTAATGTTTTTTCTTTGGTAATATTTATTTTTGTGACAAAATAATAGTACTTCATTTATTTTACATCGGAATGNGCATCGTTTGAAAACTAAATGCAGCTTAGACCAGCCCTCAAGACTTGCAGAGCAGTGCAAGTGTGCCAATTATGCAAATATTTATAGAACATAAAGTATTTTCGCATAACGAAAGACAACTCTGCAGTTTGTCGTGCTGTTGTATTGAATAATAATACGAAACTTGGTTTAACCTGTTAAGATAGCGCATTTGGTAAGACATTGGGTTCTGTAAAATGGAAAATGGTAAGCGCTCACGGTGCGGGTTCGAATTCCCTCGCGTTTTAATGTTTTTTCTTTGGTAATATTTATTTTTGTGACAAAATAATAGTACTTCATTTATTTTACATCGGAATGNATTTTAATGTTTTTTCTTTGGTAATATTTATTTTTGTGACAAAATAATAGTACTTCATTTATTTTACATCGGAATGTTTTTTAAAGCAAATCAAATACAAGAAAATGTTTTACACAAATGTCAACATCAGTTCAACACAATTTGTTTTGCCGTAACACTAAAGTTGTCTTGCGCAACATAAAAAGCACCTTGATGATGCCAGTACAGTAAGGAGGTAATGTTCTCACAAAAGTACTTAATGTTACAGTAACATTAATTGCTTGGTATTATATTACATCAACAGCAACTTTAGTTACTGATGGCTCGTAGATAACAAAAAAATAATGTTGCAGTAATATTAATACTGTTACACAACATTAGACTTTTTTCTATGCAAGCTTGTGTAGCTGGCTTGAATTATGCTTGAAGGTTGCCAAGGCATGCTTGCGGAAATTATTAACTAATATCACTTGCTACAAGCTTGACCTGTGGAGACTAGTTAGCTTGATTCAAGCTTGATTCAACCTTTCTGACTGACCCAACAAGCTTGATTCAAGCTCACAGGCTTGATGTGACAAGTTTCATTCAAGCCGATTAATGGCGGTCGTGGGGCTACGTGGATCCCTGCTGGAATTGCAATTACACCCGTACACCCCTGAATAATATTTATTCCTAAGTCCCTAGTTAACTGTAACTTCGGCATCAAATCTTCAAATAGCAGTTGAGTTTTGTTTATATTTTTACTTCTACGTCAATATGGAACATATTTTAAGATATGCATTCGGGATGAAGCAAGCATCACAAGACGGTGCGAGCTATCAGAAGTACAGTACTACTAAGGGGATCTGAAACAATTCCCCCTCCTGGTGACACGGTCACAATAATAGCTGGTAGCCAAACGATGCACGGTTTTGTTCATGTAACAGTACTATCCTTTAAATTTGATGATGTAAAATTTGATTAAATGTCTAGGTTGAGTCAAAAAAATAATAAAAGTTTTGACCACAGCATTTCGGAAACAAATTTATAAAATGTAACTCACTCGTGATGAAGTTAGGCTGACTATCTAAATATATAAAAATGTTGTGTCCGTTTGTTTAGACGCATATAACTCCCGAAAAAAATCAACCAATTTTTATTCAATTTTTTAAATCAACCTTCCTTTTGTTCCCACGAGTGTTTGTACACCTTTCTTTTTTATCTGTATTACCTGCAAAGGTACTAAAATCTGCAAAAAGCTCATTTTTACCATGCTTTCGGGTCAGGAAGCGCCTTTGTCGACAGCTGTCTGTTAGAACATTTCAGTTTTTTGTTCTCAATGTTTTTTTACATATATATACATATATNTGTTAGAACATTTCAGTTTTTTGTTCTCAATGTTTTTTTACATATATATACATATATTTCTTTCAATTAATTTCACAGAAATGAATAGAACCAAAATCTTTTATGCCATAGCAACGCGTGGCCGGGTAAGCTAGCGTTAAATAAAATTACAAGTGGTTTAACATACACGATATGTATTTGGGAATCAATAAAATCTAATCCTGTGTCATAACACAAAAATCTAAACAAATTTGAAATAAAAAGCTTGTCCACCGGAGCATTATCCGCATTATAATGGGCATGGGTGTAGAAGCCAAGGAGTTATGTTAAAGTCTCTTTTAAAGACGGAACTCCAATGGAAAAACTAGCTTCTGCGCTATTGTTTACAACTGGGTTTTCGCGCAAAATAAACGCAACAAACGTCCGTGATGTGTCTTATGAATAAGTCAGTTTATCTTTCACAATATGCAATATAATATTACAATGTACTATTACAACATAATATTAGATACAAAAGCACAAAAAAACATCAAACTAAAATGACGGGGAAGTCCTAAGAACTCACTTTCTCCTCCCAGCATTTACGGGTGATATAGATACAAATAGTGAGGAAATGGGTGTGATGGCAGTGCCTTGTAAGAAATATTTCTTATGCAAAACTATAATTACATCGTGTGTGCACGAATATGATGCTCTGTCCCTTTTGTGTGATTTTCTACGACTTGGTTAAGTTTTGTTTGCATGAGGCGGAGGAATATCCTGGAAGTAGATCTTTAGCAGGGCTTCAGAAAAGTTGGTGTGAATGGAATACGTACTGTTTACGGTGAAGTGAGCACTTTTGAGGTCCTGTTTACTTTTTTCCTTTCAGTCATATTCAATCCTTAATAAATATTTATTATAATATATGAGACACAAAAGAACCAAAAACATCAAACTAAAATGACGGGGAAGTCCTAAGAACTCAGTTTCTCCTCCCAGCAGTTTCTTCAATTTTGGAGTTACGTCGCTGATAAAATATTTATTTGTTATAGAAATTGCTATTTCACTTAGTCACGAGAATGATTACGAACACTAATCATTTATGAACTATTTTCCTAAAGGATATTTCACATTTTATAGAAAAAAAAATCCAATTTCCAGAGGAGGGTAAGTGTCCCCTCCCCCTTGACCAATCCTGCTGACGCCCATGAAGTGAAGTGTGTCTCGCAATTTAGGGGTATTTTGATTTATTGCTCCCTAAGCATCTAGCGCGCCAATCTCACAGACTAAAGGGGTCTACACAACTAAAAACTTAAAACAGAGCTATAGTCGACACAATGTACAGTTTTAAAATACAAAATTTGTGACTTTTTTTTTTTTAACAATAACGTATAGAAACCACAAAATCAGTACGTATACAAAAACTGTGGTGATTGACTAACATGCTAGATGAACATGTTAGATGCTCAGAGTTAGTTATTTTGCTATTTACCCTACCCACCATTCAGTGTAGACCTATCGTCTGAACTATTAGTGTATTATTATACTACAAATAACATAATATAGTACTCTCTTTCTAATAGTATATTACGCTAACATATATATACATATACAACATATTCATACGTCAACATTTCTGAATCAAGTCTGTAATAAGAGTAATATTAATAGCTAAACAGTACTGATGCACTTAATTTTTTCTTCTTAAAAGCTTAAATCAGCGAGAAATCAAAGAATCGAATATGGCAAGTGATAGGAAATTTATGGGGCTACGAGACACAAATTCTTTGATGCAGATAGAATGTTGCCAACTTAAAAAAAAAAACTGAATTCTACCAACAAGCAATCCCGAAGAACACTATTTCACACGTTTCTGTTGAAATTATTTTTATTTATGCTCAAACATATTCCTTTCGAATATTTTTTTCGCACCGAACCTAAAACTACAATTCAACGTCATCAGAAACGACCGCATAGTATTCTTTCGGTCTGGCTTTCAAAATATGTCAGTAGAATGCAACTAATGTGTTTCGTGCGCATTTCTAAACCACATAACCTTAACATAAGTTGAAGCCGTAAACAGTGTTCAATGTGCCACTCCTGCCTCTTGTTCACGATTACATTAATTATTTTCAAACCAACCTCTTGAGNAGTAAACAGTGTTCAATGTGCCACTCCTGCCTCTTGTTCACGATTACATTAATTATTTTCAAACCAACCTCTTGAGAAGAGAAAACTGTCTGCTCGAAAGTGAATAAATAGTATGTAGTCAGCGAACTAGGCGAAGTGCAGTTGTTCCATGCCCTAAGAGCTTGTAGAAAGTGAAATGTGGCCGCTGGAGCCCGTCTCTTCCCTTTTGTGTTCGATTCACAATGTCAAGTGTCCTTGTGTTCACTTCGTCTCCTTCGAAAGTGCAACGAGGACTTGATGTCATTGTTTCGCCGTTCGAATTCAAACCAAGTGGACGAATGCACCATTGTATAGCCCCATTAGCCAATGTAAGGTTTATTTTACTCAGGTTAGGAACGAAACGCTATTTCCTATGGGGGAGTTTGGCATAGGGAAAATTTCTGCCGTTAGGTGAGCAGTGTTCCAAAAGGTAACTTTTAATTACATTTTTAAGCTACGTGAATAATAAAAGACAAAGATTTTACTTAGATACGAAGTTAATACATATTTGATTTATGATTATTACAGNAGCTACGTGAATAATAAAAGACAAAGATTTTACTTAGATACGAAGTTAATACATATTTGATTTATGATTATTACAGTTATCATGTTTTTAACGTCTGAAATAGAGAAAATTTAGAACACATGCGACACTAGCGCTTACCTAGTGGGGAATATTTTTTGTTACCAAATTTTTAACATTGATCCTCCCAATCTGAGTAGAAGTGACCATAGCCAAGGGCACGAGCGATGTCCCTTTCACGAGCTCTGCGTAGCTCTTTTCGTTATTCAACTGAAAGCATAATAAAAAACATTAAGGAAGACCATTATAATAATTACTCTGGTTGTATGAAATTAAATATAAGTAGTAACGTTTACTTTACAGATTTCTCTAATAACTAATTATCTGCATATCCATTTCANAGCTACGTGAATAATAAAAGACAAAGATTTTACTTAGATACGAAGTTAATACATATTTGATTTATGATTATTACAGTTATCATGTTTTTAACGTCTGAAATAGAGAAAATTTAGAACACATGCGACACTAGCGCTTACCTAGTGGGGAATATTTTTTGTTACCAAATTTTTAACATTGATCCTCCCAATCTGAGTAGAAGTGACCATAGCCAAGGGCACGAGCGATGTCCCTTTCACGAGCTCTGCGTAGCTCTTTTCGTTATTCAACTGAAAGCATAATAAAAAACATTAAGCAAGACCATTATAATAATTACTCTGGTTATATGAAATTAAATATAAGTAGTAACGTTTACTTTACAGATTTCTCTAATAACTAATTATCTGCATATCCATTTCAGTTGTGAAAATGAAACCTTTCGTTGCCAACTACACTGGAAGCCTGACACGATGACGGGGCCGCGGTGGTGTAGTGGTCAGACTACTCGCCTCCTATCAAGGCAAACCTGGTTCGATTCCCGGAGAGATCTCTTCCGGATTTTCGCACGCGGGAATCGTGCCGGACGATGACGCTGGTTGGCGGGTTTTCTCGGTGATGTCCCGTTTCTCCCCCCCTGAATTCTGGAGTTGTTCCATACTCAAATCGCTTCAACCTCATCGGTTGTCAAGACCCCGCCGCCCAAACCTCTCCTTTCCACTCTTGACACGCTGACAGTTTAGTATAAAGTTTAAAATACGGTATAGGTATGCAGTAATTAAAGAGAAATTCGTCGAAGGTTGATCCCAAGTGATCAGAACATGCTATAGTCAAATTATGACGTGAACATTGAGGAAAAGGTATCGTAAAGGGAAAATGGTGTAAATTGGGCAAGCGAGTTTCACAGTAACCACCAACAATCCAACATTGAGCTGATTTTCTGTCAACTTCACTACAAAAACCTATGTGGATGGGATCTGAAGTTATAACTACAAAACGATTAGGCTCTGTACATAAGCGCATGACACTGAAGTCCGTGGGTTTAGATTGTTTCTGAACCACAGTTGCGGAAGTAAAATCATGAGAAAAAAAACGCACCCATCGTTACTTGTACGGAAACAAATATTGTTGGATTGATTATTCCAAAGAACACTCCATAACTGCTTGCATGCAGACTCGGGTAGAAGGTCTCGTGAAGGCTTCCACCCGAGTTTATACGGAAACTAAGTGCGCACTAATGCTGTGCGTTGTCCCATTCGCGTCGCAATCCAAGATGATTGACGAATCCTGGAATCCTCACTCCACCTCCAGTTTCCACAGAACCCTCTATTTCCTACTACTCTCTTGGAAAGTATTATTATACTGAGTGCGCACTAATGCTGTGCATTGTCCCATTCGTGTCGCAATCCATGATGGCTGAGGAATCCTGAATCCTCACTCCACCTCCAGTTTCCCCAGAACCCTCTATTTCATACTACTCTCGTGGAAAGTATTATTATACAGAGTGCGCACGAATGCGGTGCGTTGTCCCATTCGCGTCGCAATCCAAGATGGTTGACGAATCCTGAATCCTCACTCCACCTCCAGTCACCACAGAACTCTCTATTTCCTACTACTCTCATGGAAAGTATTATTATACTGAGTGCGCGCGAATGCGGTGCGTTGTCCCATTCGCGTCGCAATCCAAGATGGTTGACGAATCCTGAATCCTCACTCCACCTCCAGT
>NQII01002242.1:61464-74048 GCA_002778355.1 Clitarchus hookeri | reverse complement strand
GGTTGAAGTAACGCTACTGCGGCACAAACATACTACGTAAACTACCCGCCGACGCAATAATAATGTCAGCGCTAGTGGGCGGGACAACTAGGGGCATTCCATGGATATGCCTCCTCCTACTCCTCCTAGTTAGTCGGCGGTTGTCCCGTGATAGGCAAATCGAGGCTATTTGCCTGCAACTTCTTTCTGGATTCCGCCTGCCACCACGCCGTATTCACTCGCGCGTGGTGAATACGGCGGTTGGACACGAAACACAGAAAGTCTGTTAGCTGTCATACAAGCTAGTACGTCGTGGATTTTTTTTTTTTTTTTTTGTTATTGTCTATTTTCGATACTCAACGACCACATGGCCTCAAAATATTTACGTTGACAAGAATGGTATAATAATTTTCAAGCGACTGTGAAAGAAATTTAGAAGTGATATGTAACGTTTATGTCCAATTTGGTATATAAACTGTCAGCGAAACAAAAGCTGAAGTCAAGTCGTTCGCAGTAGACAGTAGGATACATGTTTATCCTGCCCTTGGTGTGAGTGGAAACATTATATATATATATATATATATATATATAATTTATTAAAAATAACTGCAACAAAAAATTTTCTCGACTCAATACCCCACAATTAATTGTTATAATTTGCTATTTACAATAAATGAATCAAATCAATAGAATTTACAATTACATAAAAAAAACTAATGTAATTAAATAATTATATTCAGTCCCAGTTAACAAGGTATCAAAATCTATTGAATTAATTTATAAATTATATATCTATATTTGACAGTTCAAATATTTACAATAAAGTCCCCGTATCACATGTTCCTACAGTCCCACCTCAGTTTAGTCCAGATCCCACCAGTCCTCAATGTTCTGGAGTTCTCCCAGCACCCTCACGCACAATAACCTTCACCCGTCCGTTCACACCACAACACAACGACCGTGACGTCGTCTCAAGATCTCCCGTCATCGTCCGTCCTCTTCACCGATGCCCCTCGCCGCACTCGACTTCGTCCGATTACTGCACTCAGACAACAACAACTGTTAAACACGACAAAGTCGAGCTCTTATTTTTTAACGAGGCGCTCTTAGCCAAGGTAGCCATACCGCACCCCGGCCTCCCAGTAGGCGGGGAAGAGGGATCACGCCCTCTCGACGCAGACATGACAGCACTCACCATTATTGATCAGACCCCTCTGCCCCAATCTGTACACAGATTGCACCAAGCAAGCCCCGATCTGATATTACAGATCGCACATGGCATGCCCTTCCATAAGGCCTGAGACTCTAGCACTCAAATTACCAAGCGTATGGTTTGGCCGGAGCACTATCCAAACTCCTGACGTGATCTCGGGCACGTCCCCGGAACAATCCAGTTCAACGTCCGGCTCCATTTGCAAGAGGGGGGATCTCTCCGGAGCCTCCTCCAGCTTACAGAGTTAACCACTGCCAGCACGAGTCCAACCTCATAGATCCGAAGTCCAAGGAAAACCCCTGGGTGGGCCAAGCGGATCATCCCGTGCTCCCTCTTAATTTTCGTGGCACGTATGGGTTTTCCCGCGCCTGACTGCGTCCCCAGCTCACAGACAGCAGCAGTGCGGAGTCCCTCAGACCATATGGGATCCGTCATAACCATGTGGTTTTATTCCCTTGTTCTCTTCACCAAGCACCGTAATCACCTCCACCGCCCGCGAAACTAGCCCGCCATCATCAAGCGCTCGTCCATTCCCATCCTAGAATTTCTTCACAGTGAAATTCATGTTTTGGGCCCCAATGGCCTGAGTGCTAAGAGGTACCACACCCCACCATGTGGTCGGGCCTTGGTACTATCTATCGGCCCAAGCCATCACAGCAGATACCCCTGAACAGTCGCTAGAAAACTGTTTCCCATAGGGCACGGGCGGCAGAGCCCAATACGTTTAAACAGGGGTGGCACGGGAAGCCTTGGGTTGCCATGGATGTTGAGAGGCTGTAAGAGACGCATCACCCATCCTTTCCGGAAACCGGTTAGTAAGTCGGACTCGGTTACCATAGCCTAGTACTGCCACGCCGCCTCAAATGTCCAACATACACTCCCCCCACCGGGGTGACCGTTCGATCCTCCCCCCCTGCACTCAGACAGAAGGCTTTTACCAAGACTCCCGACCCTGGGGCCGCTGCAATATTTATAGAGTCGTAGGCCATCGCCCAGAAATTTTTCTAAATGCCGCGTTGCGCCGAGAGTTCTAATTCCCAGAATATTTTTGCGCATCCTCTAAATTCGTCGGCTTCTCCGGCAGGGGGGAGGAGGGGCTGTGACGCCTGCCAGCTCGCCGCTGTCTGTCATTCCCCGGCGGGTGGTCTCCCTGCTGGGGAGGGGAGGGTCAAGGTGCGTAACAATATATATATATACATATATATAAGATGGCCCGCCTAACGTGGACACACCCAAAATTTTTCCGTAACGGTTGCAGATTACGAAATGTGATTTTCGCTAAATGAAATTACGTACTGGGGCAAGTAATTTGCTGCAAAGTGATTATTCGTAATGCGTGTAAGGACAGAAATAATTAAACCACATATGATTTTTTTCCCAGGAAACATGCAATTATTTCAATGGCATCTGAAAGAACGTGCAAAGAGGAATTCAGTGATATAGCATGTGCAATGGAAAGTAACACAGAAACGCCAAGAAATAATGTGCAAATGTGATTACGCTGTTTACAGTAAACTGGGCACTTTTGAAAGCCCTGCTTAAGAACTACTAGTATGAGCATTGTGCATTCTTCCGCCATATGTAAAACTAACATTACCATGGGCCTAATCACTTTATTCATACGTCAGTCAGGTGAAAATTGTGAAATTATTACATAAGTAAGTATTTTATCAATTTGGTCATTCTTAAGCGTATATGCATTTAAAAAAAAACAGAAAGCAAAATAAACAATTTCAATATTCACAAATGTTTCCCCAAAACTTTCAATTCAACGTAGAAACNATTAAAAAAACAGAAAGCAAAATAAACAATTTCAATATTCACAAATGTTTCCCCAAAACTTTCAATTCAACGTAGAAACATGGAACTATTTTCCCTCATCGTTACCGACTTCACTGGCGCATGCCACTCAGTCTGCCATTAAAATATACTGTATGTAGATAAGAGCAGTGATATTTTTCAAAAGTTGATTTCAAAAGTGTTTGACTAACCGTAAGCCGCCTATATTATTACCACGGCCATAGTATAGCCCACGAGTTCTTAATGAAACCATAAACTGTAACAGTTTGCTTATTTAAAATCGACCTTATCTCCCATTAAAGGAAATAAAAATAGTTTTAAATAAGTACTATGCATTTTGCGTCACTTCTATTGTGACCTTTCCGAGTGTGATGATTTTGCAGAAGCAGCGAACACAACTCGGGAGTACGAAAACAGCATCTGCGCTGTAATTTTTAACTGCATGTGGTGTTGTAACGTCAAAAAATGTTGGCATTTGATAAATGTTTAACGAAATGCCAATCTAAATACGGTTTATGGTCAGCATCCTTGATTTATATTTCATTTATCCTCAACTTTCAACTACAGTATGTTGTTTGCAGATGCAGGGCATTCGACACAGGAGAAGCATTCAAGGACACAAATAAACTATTATTTCGTGCTTTCTAAGTCATTCATACGATCACAATGTGTGTCCCTAGACGAGTAAAAGTTTTTATTTTTTTTATTTTTTTTTATTTTAGTGCGCATCCATTGATTGTGTAGCTGCATCAAAGTTATGTAATGTCACAAATACATCTACCGGTATATGAATCTTAATCATAGATGCTAAATCGCGACTTTTAAGTTACATCAATTGTCCACTGAAAAAAAAAAACGCAGTACAACTTAAAATAAATAAAAATACAAACACATTTGTTCTGCAGCCATTAGAAATTCATCACGTGAACGATACATGCATTGAAATAATGAAACCTACTGAGTTACAAGTTTTCTTTTTTGAGGAAGGTACATATTGTCTGTGTTGTTATATAATATTACTAGCAGAACTGCCCGGCTTTACCCGAGTGTAATAGGAAAACCTGTGATATCTTCTAAGATAATCATTTCAATTATATGGTGTAAAGGACAAATTTGATCTTAACTAAATTCTTAACGTAACTAACATATTTAATTGAATAAGGATTATTACGATGTCGGTCAAAACGGCTTCGCAAGTGAACCATTATTTTTTTTTATTAAACTTTGAAAGACAAAAATGGTTACTGTGGGTCATCCTTAAAAGATAAACATGTGCTATCGCGGAATTTTTCTGTAGACCTTTTTGAGAGCTACAATTCTGTAGCACATTAATCTGATGTATCTCTTATGGTTTAGTCAGCGCAAGCCATATAAGTGCTCGAAAAGCGGGGGTTTTTTTACGATAAACGTCAACATTTATCTACTATCCTTACATTAAATATAAATATATTATTCACAAAAACCTCCCTCACGAAATTCTCTAAATTATGTTGAAAACCGCATCAAAATCCATCAATTAGTTTAGAAGTACTAGGCGAATACACAGACAGACGTGGATAAGCTACTTTGTTTTATACTATTTAGATAATATTGCTTTAATATTTAACTCTTTTTAAAAAATGAGACAGTTGTACGACTGTACGGAAGACCTTATTTTCCAATCACACACAAGTCTGCCAGATGAGCCATTTTACTATGTCGCTACCCGCACACCTGGCTGATGTGACATCAACTTCAATTGGTTACACTTCAAGCACATTCATTTTTTTCCTGAAAGACTCATTCGGCTGTGTGTACGTTTATGCGGTCAACAGAAAGTAAGTTTCTGTAACCTGGGTTTCGGAAATTTACGTTTGTGTGCAGAGTAAATTGACGCGAAAGTGGAGTTACATTGCTCTTCGAAAGCTATTTTTATAACATAAGTTTTGTGTCCAGTGTCAGGTGGTGCAGGCTACAAACGGCTAAACTGTGGTTTCAATTTGTGTTTGACCCGGAAAGTACCACCGTGGTCAGTTTTAGCACAAAAGTCAAATTAAGGCAAACTATTTAATTCATGTTGTTCATTTTAATTTTATAAAAAAAAATTTTACTATAACATTTTGCATGCAAATGTTTCGGGAAAATATAAGCAGACAAAACACAGGTTTGCAGAATTAAGTTTGTTGTTGAGGTATAAACTTACTAGCATTCTAAGTCGGGTTTCTCAAACTCTGGTAGTGTAGTGGCGTAGCAAATAAGGAAAACAAAAGGGGGAGGCAGAGTACGCATTATCCCTCCCTGAATTTAGTCAAGGCACCGCAGAATGAGAGTAAATGGAGTGGTGTGGAGTGAAGTGGAGAGATTTAGTCGGCTGTCTTGAGAGCCGATGAGGGTGAAACGATGTGAGTATGGAGTGAGTGAAGTGAGTGAAGAGATTTGAGCGGCTCTTAACAGCGAGGTCGTGAGAGCCGACGAGGGCGATTGAGGTGAATATGGAGCAGCGCCGGAATGAAAGGGCGGGGGAAACGGGAGATCCCGAGAAAACTCACCGATCCCGAAAAAAAAAACCCGCTGACCAGCGGCATTGTCCGGCATGATTCCCACATGCGAAAATTCGGGAGTGACCCGGCCGGGGATTGAACCCGGTTAGCCTCAGTGGGAGGCGAGCAGGCTAACCGCTCAGTCCCACGGCCCTGAGAGAAAATACACACACAAACTGTTTTTGTTCACAAATATGCACTGATATATTGTATACAATCTCTAAATGTTATAATGTAATTCTGATACTTATATACAGTGTATACTCCCTTCTTGGTTATACTGAGTGTCCCAAATTAATGTTTACACTCTTTGAACGGGAATAACATACAAACTATTAAAGACAATCTGATGGGACTGCTTGTACCTGACGCTATAAAGATAATGTTGGGCGTGTGCGAATGTCACCATGTTCAAAATTCCAGCCGTCAGCAGCAAGACATCGTCTGCAACGCTGTAGAACAGAACGACAAAGAGTAACTACGGTTTCCACGGAAGTGGATTCACGAGCGGTCACAATCGCGTCTCTCACGGACTTCAGTGTCCGTAGATTTGTGGCGCACGCAGTGTTCTTTGGAGTTATCCACAGATAAAGACCCAACTGCGTTAAATCTGGAGATCTGAGTGGATACTCAACACTTCGATGGACGACCGTGCGTCCCGATGGTAACGTAACGGTGCACCGTCATCCTGTCGGAAAAAGCAATCGTCATCTGGGTAGAGTTGGTGAACAGTGGGCACAATTTTTCCCTACAATATGGCACGGTGACTTCCACCTGTCATTGTTCCGTCAAATAAGAATGGCCCCCCCCCCACCCACGATAATCATCTGGTGGACATAACGCGCCAAACGGTAAACCCAGGATTGTCAAATGCTTGCTCTGCTAAAATGTGGGAATTTTCATCGGCCCAGTACACGCAGTTGTGGCGGTTGACAATCCCATTCAGTATGAATTGTCATTGCACTTGTTCACAGACCACTCTCAAAGTTCGATACGTTTATCCGGGTCATCTTAATCCATAGCGTGAAGTAACGTGGGGATGTAGAGTCTCCATTTCACTTACTTTAAAATGCAGTGGACGCTTGATTTACTAACACCTAACTCATGCGCAGCTTGGCGTACGCACACCTGTCTTCCCGGCCCGGGGGGAACGTGAGAATGTGCACAGCACAGCCATCGCACTTCCTTCGTCCGTTGTCGTTCTCTTTCCTGCCGCATCGCCCTTTCTTCACATCACACACAGTCCCGTCACACTCAAACGTGCCGTGAAATCGTGACGTTGTTACACGTGACTGTGGCGCAGTATCGAATTCTGCCCTCCGTCGTCTCCGGCACTCTTGCCATATACCCACATTTCCAAAAAAAAACTCTTTGAGATCTTTGCTCGTAAGAAAACTGTGTCGCCTCCACGAATTTTTATACAATTATTGCAGTGCTGCCGCTCGTGGCTTCAAACGGAACTAACAATAGCAGGATGGCTTAACATGCTCGCACACGCCCAACGTGGTCATTACAGCGTCAAATATACGAAGTCCCAACAATTTGTGTTTAGTACCATCGTAAAATTTATTTAAAAGCACCAGGGAGACGCCTGAAGGAGTGCCCCATCCTAAATTATAGTCCCTTCGCGATTACTTCACACTTTTGTGAAGCCCTGCAAAAGTTCTACTTCCAGGATATTCCTCCGCTTCATGCAAACCAAGCTTAACCTACTCCAGAAAATTACGCCAAAGGAACAGCGCGCCGCATTTGTGCGTAATCAGTGTAATAGTATTTTGCATAAACATTATTTATTACTGGACATTACCAACACACCCATCTTATTGCTGTTTTTATTTATATTAATTATAAAATAAATATTGTAATATATGTATGAAAAACAAATAAATGTTTAATTAAATTTAATGTTAACAGAAGTATAAAACCGTTGTAATACACTGCATATTTAGCGAACAACCAAACACGTCAGGCACTAAGTGATTTTTCAAAGGTTTTTAATTCAAAAAGAGAGGTGCCTGCGCGATGCAGGAGTGTAGTTCCTCGTTGGCTCACGTCTCCGCCGTATTCGACGACCGCGGAGCAAGGTTGTAACAGGCGGGACCAGGGCCTTGGGTAACATCTGTCCAAAAAGGCGGAGCAGGGGAGGGTGGGTCTGGCGATAAAGGCCCCCAGGAGGAAGGCAGGGAGGGTAGAGGGCTGGCTCCAGGCGGCAGCAGGAGATCGGGGAAGGTAGGACGGCCGCCTCTGCAGCAACGCCAGGTGGTGNNNCCGCCGACAGACAGGTAGCACACCGCCGCACCCCAGGACCCGAGCTACCGGTGCCGGCGACCTTGGCCCTGCGACCCGCGCCGGCTCCCTGCCCTCGAGACTGCGATACGGCGATACACCGATCACGTAACTCGATTTGAAATATCGTTATTGCGATATCGCACACACCAGTAGGGATGAGCTCAACAGATATTTTCAAGTATCTGTGACAACTCTTACTTTGACAAATATCTGTGTCCTTTATCTGCGATTTTGTCTGAGTATACAGTGTGATTCTAAAACCATGGGACAAACATTGAGGGGAGGTAGAGCTCACTAAAACAAACAATTATTGTATAGGAATATATGGGCGGAAGTGACGCGTTGAGGCACAAACACAAAAACATAACACATTAACGGAAACATAAAATGTTCATTAGCAGCATACTTAACGAGTAATTCCGTACAGGAAATGTTAAAACAGTTACTGGAAATGCATCTACCAACAGTCACGCATGCTTGGCGACCTCTACATATGGCCTGATTGGCTGACAATGGTGGCGATGGTTGAGGGCACTCAAACGGTGCGGCAGTGACCTGCTGCATCAGCATCACTCCATCCATGCTACCAAGCTTGCATTACTGTCGGTGGTAGCAATTTTGAGCNCAGTGACCTGCTGCATCAGCATCACTCCATCCATGCTACCAAGCTTGCATTACTGTCGGTGGTAGCAATTTTGAGCAATTAGCGGTGACGTAAATAAACACTGTGTTGCATTTCATGTGTTATTTTTGTGTTTGTGCCTCAACGCGTCACTTCCGCCCATATATTCCTANATATAAATGTTGGTTTTAGTGAGCTCTGCCATCCCTCAATGTTTGCCCCGTGATTTTAGAACCATCCTGTATATAGATATATGTAATGTAACAGTGGTGATGATTGGATTGGCAACGTTGATGTGAAAACATCTATATAGAAGTGAAATTGATAGTAAAGGTACCTTTTGTGATTTATTGTCATTTTCCGTGGTATTTTTCCGTCACTGAAAAATTTCAAGTTAGTCTACAAACTATCGCAATTAAAATCAAATGTTCCATTATGATAATGGAGAGAGCCAGACAACGCAGTTCACAGCCAACTCTATTTTTTTTTGCCAAAAACAACCAGAAAGTGTATACAGTATAAGAAAATATTGTATTGTGTTTATTAGCATTCGATGTTTTCTAGACTAACTATAAAAATACTGTAGGTAGAATCAAACATAATAAAAGTAAAACCAAAGGAATTCGTGTGAAGAAATTTGCTACTGTTTTAATCAGAAGATATGGTTAATCATTGAATGATTTGTTTAAAAGCACTCAGCCGCCATCGCTTGGTGAAACATGCAAGGCTAGCTGTGACGCTGCGACATTCACAGGCAGCTGAAATAAACTGACAAAAGAAGCTGCTTTGCTCGTCACAGTTCATTTAAAANAGACGCTGCGACATTCACAGGCAGCTGAAATAAACTGACAAAAGAAGCTGCTTTGCTCGTCACAGTTCATTTAAAAACTGCGAATCTGTCATGATGCGATATCTCAGTCATAGATATTTCAATGACTTTGTCACTCACAGATATATCTGGGACAATGAAATATCTGTGACAAAATAGCAGACTGCGATTTTTCTGCGATTTGTGACGTAGATGAAGCCACCTGGAGATATGAGGTTTTACTATGGACGTTCTAGCCGCCATCACTGCAGTCCAAAAAATTGTGTTTACGTTGGTATGTCGTTGCGAGAAGGGTTACTTTCGTAGCATTTGGTGTTGAACAAAGAGGATGAGAACTAAAAAAAAAATGTATAATACAATTCAGTGGTTTAATATTGGCATGTATTAGTTGTGTAATCAAATAATTTTCTCATAAAGCTGCCGATGGTGAGACCACATACGCCCAGTATTCGGCTATGAGCGACAATAAGCACGTGTTTTAGATATAGTATAGCAAGCATGCTACCGTTGTCGTGTAGTAGAGTGTAGTTTACGTCCAGTTTTAATAATTATAGTCTTCCTAAAATATAACTACGGCACCTGCTGGTGTGTCGGCGACTTCACATTTCTTGATGTTGACAACGAAGTTTCGATGCAAGAAAGGATGCATTTCTTGAAAGTGTTCGAATTTACGAAAATACGGCAATGGAGATGATTTTCGTGCGGCAGTGGGCAAATGTTATAGGTATATGTAATGCCCCCTCTCCGCCCCCCCCCCCNCCCCCCCCAAGTAGAAGTTTTTTTGCTCCTGACCAATACATAACTAAATCAGCACAAAAACAGAGGCAGAATAAAGATCAGACATTTTAAACTACACGAGCATTAAATATAAAATTCATGTTAAATTGTCCGTAACGGATTTTTTGTTTTTCGCTTCCATTAAGGGGCTCACCTACACTGTGCTTGAGGTGACTAGCAGTGTGTTTGATATACCCATTTATTATCGAAACTATCAAATGGTTTATAGTGCACTGCCTGTTTACTGAAATAACAGGCTTTTCAAATGAGGGTGGGTGGGCAATTTTAAAACATCGTACACATAAGAAAATAACATTTTGAAACCCTCCAATGTAGCTAAAATTGCTTTTTCAGTCAGCCATATCAAAATATACTAATCGGACACCTACAAAACTACCGTATGGCCCTGAAGACTACGCACCGATAAAATTACAGGGCCATTGCTAAGGCCCCATAGTTACGTGTAGCACGACAAAGACACTGCATGTTTGTTTAGTGTCGTGTGTGTGGCAGCCATGGGGCAGTGTCACCCTTACCATTCCCACGTTTCTGTGCCTCATAGAAATTAACTACAGGTACGCGGCCGATTATGTTATCATTCTACACATGACTTAATTTTTTTCAAGCCTATTAAATATTACAATGTTTCAGACACAGCCCCTGTTCTTATAAGATTGTCAAATTCATCAGTTTTAAGTTCTTTTCAAATAAAATTTGTATGACTTACGTTGTGTGAGATTACTAATGACCATGTAGGCCTATAACATTTGCAGGTATTATTTTCCAGGTTTTCCGAAAAGCCCATATACTAGGCTATATAATTACCGAATAGATGCAGTGAAGCAAAATCTAAAAAGTTTGAATGACCTATTCTATGCCGNTAGGCTATATAATTACCGAATAGATGCAGTGAAGCAAAATCTAAAAAGTTTGAATGACCTATCCTATGCCGAAAAAAAAAAAAAAAGCTGATTTGGCGGTTTACGTAATCAAAACTAACCAAATACCATTCTCTTGGTTACACGTCTGGGTGAGATGTACCATCACTTTACTGACATAACTGACAATAGAACAGTTTGACATAACATAATTATGTCATACTGGGTTTCTTCTGCTAAATCCACGCCCTTGTCGTTGCACTCTGTTTGTTTCAGAAGATAAACAGCGACTTTTCTACAAGAAGTAGACAGCCATTAATAATATCAACTGTTATTATATTCGATTTTGGTACCGCTAAAAATTTTATCATAACTTTTAAAAGCTGCTGTAGTTCTCAGAAAATTATTTAGTGGCATAATTTCAAGGCAAATATATACGAAATGGAAGGCAAATCAATCAAAACGCCGTACAGAACACTTGCACTTTAAATGTAAACAATTTGTAACTTCACATATTTAACGGAGAAATTTATACTTCGTTAACTGAGAAAAATACATACACGCTTTATATATATATATTATCGTAAAGGGCAAAAGGGGGTTGTGCGTTAATTCATGCCGATTTTAACACACTTCAAAACACACGTGTAAGAGCAGCTGGCACAATGTTTTTTTTTGGGTTACTAATATGATCACGTGACCTTTACACCGGAAAACAACCGCCTAACTCCACAATAAAAACTGGCTTCACTTGTTTTAACTGCACGGTATAGGACATAGCCGCCCCCTGACCCAATAGTAAAACACTGTCGTGACTATAATATCCTAGTTCTTGAACAAAAAAAAGCTATGTGAAATGTATCAAGTTTATAAATAAATGCGTGTAATTAAACTGCAATACCTGCTATAGTCAATTCACGGATACTTCCTACTTTTCTGAAGCCCTGCTAAAGTTCTACTTCCAGGATAAGCCTCCGCCTCATGCAAACAAAACTTAAACGAGTCTAGAAGATTACACCAGAGAGGTGATTCGCCATATTTGTGCGCAGTCAGTGTAATGGTATTTTTGCATAAGAACTATTTCTTACTTCGCATTACCTACACAACAACTTCCTCAATGTTTTTATTCATATTAATTGTAAATGAAATATGATTTATAGATAAAAATATACATAAAATTTCAATTAAAAAAAATTATGCTTTTTTATATTTAAAAAAACATACAACGCATGTAATAAATGCGAAATTTAGGAAACGACACACATGGGGTGATTTTCTGAAGGTTTGATTCAAAATGTGTGAAGAAACGGCGAGTAGACTACATTGTATGTGTAATGTGTTCTATAATCAACCGCGAATAAAGATTTTATTTTACACGGTTGTTTGAAGAAAGTCAGGGAATGATTGTTTTTTTTATATATATAATTAGGATGCTGTTTCACTGAGTGTGTGATATGGTGCAACAATGTCGAGCAATATATCGCATGTCGGGACACCAGTGATTTACATTTTTTAGCGATATGCGATGTCGGCTTCATGTGATATCAATATTACCGATGTATATTTCCAACTTCGATGTAATCGATTTTTGCGATTTTTGATATCGATATTTGCGATGCCGGCATGAGCGGTGTTTGCGAATGCCAACATCTGCGACATCAACAAGGTCGATTTTTTT
>NQII01002242.1:11789-33641 GCA_002778355.1 Clitarchus hookeri | reverse complement strand
CGACACAGACGACGTATACTTTAACAACTTAGATGGCTGTCAACCTGCCCAGTATGTCAACAGAACATTTTTGCCATGGAGATAATTGTAGACGAGACTATAGAACTACCAAACAAATTGAGACTATAGCTACAAACTGGCAGAATGAAAATCCGCTGCCATTCTACAACCCAGGGTTGCCAGATTACAACAGCAGAAAAGCCTTTTCAACCGCTGGCAGATCATTATAGAGAGGAAAATATTCGCGAGTTAGTTTTATGACAAGCTAGCATTCAAACACGTGCACATATCAATTACACTCTAAAACTGAATCAGTGAGAATTTCACTGTCTAAATCAGTTAACAGCACCTGACTTATTCAACAGTCACTTCAGTCAATTTATCTGATGAATAAATGGAAAATGCCAGTTTTCTTTCACTTATCGATTGTGTGACATTTTCCACTGATTCACCAACCATTTCATCCACTGTTATTAAGTGATTTGTTTTTTGACTTATGCATCAGTTAAACAACGCGTGGCAAATAAAATAACAACGCAAAAACTAATGAAATCCACAAAAAATATATTTCTTTAACGTGAGTAATAATTTTATAACACCATTTTACGAGGCAACATGAACCGTCAGTCTTACATTTCGTTTTTAAGTCTTTCATTTCGCTTTTACGTAATCATTATGACGCTCAAAGGTTTAAACTGAATTAATTGTGATGAAGTGAGTGCATTCATACGTACTATTTCTTTCAACAATCTTAATGTTACCAATTAATCTAAAAAAAAAAATATAAGGCATAAAGCTACATATTTTCGATCAAGGGAGATAATATATATATTTATTCCCTCTTGAAGTCAATTTTATCTTGGTAGTTCGACTGGTACAAAGATAACGGTCTAGAAACGGGAGGCTGTGAGCTCAAATCATGGACACCACGAAATGATTTTACTTATTTTAAAATTACGTTAGGTAAAGTGCTCATTATAAACGGTGACTATCGGAAATACGTTTATTTCTCGTAATTGTAGGGCAATATTCAACAAAACCAATATTTAATTCGCCGGACGCATTTGACCATCACTTATTCAATCTGTGAAATTGTTCCGCTGAAACAACCTGTCGTTTTCTACCGATTCCAAGTGGAGCCATTTTCACTGATTCGACTAGTTGAATTTAACTGCGAACCAGTGGTTTTCCACTGATTTAGAATTCAGAGAGCGTGAGTTTTGCAATTATTAGGCTGTCAGTTTATTAGCCGCATCCTGGAGAACTATGAGTCAATAACAGACGTGCAAGAGAATAAGGAGCAGCGACACGTAGTCTGAGGTGAAACTGGCGAACTCGCAGGGGCAGTCAATGGGCAGATATAGTCTACTTGTGGTTCCTTCACACTTTTCAATTCAAACTTTTGAAAAATCACCCCATGTGTGACGTGTTTATTTGCTTCCTAAATGTGCCGTGCATCACAAGTTTTGTACACTTGTGTTAACATAAATAAATTTTATTTGATTAAACTGAGCTTTTTATTATATTTTATCTATAAATTATAATATTTCTCTTCTTATTAATATCAATTTAAAAAACAGGGATATAATATACGTGTTTTAATGACTAGTAACAAATAGTTCTCATGCAAAATATTATTAAACTGAGTGCGCACGAATGCGGTGCGTTGTCCCTCTGGTGTAATTTTCTACACTTGGGTTAAGCCTTGTTAGCATAAGGCGGAGGAATATCCTGAAAGTAGAACTTTAGCAGGGTTTCAGAAAAGTGTGAAGTAACCGTGAATGGATTATACCTTACGCTCGACAGTACATAGGGGAGTGGAGTCTAGCATACAGGTCTTATCATTCACGAAATTTCCCTCTCTCTCTATCAACAGTACTACCTGAAGTTAGGTTTATTCTACTCAGGGTGTGGAAGCTCAATGCGAACAGCTTGGCAAATAAAACTTTTCGCCGCAAGGCAACGTTGGTGTCGCATGAGCACAGAATTTTCCCGTCTCGTATACAAGGAGATGTGATAATTGCAATTCCCATAAAATAAATAAAATACTCCGATTTGTACTGTGTTAAGAGCCTAGGTAGATAATAGACTTTGTTCTTCGCACTAAGAATGGGTCTATGACAACATGTATTGACATCTTTTTAATATTCTGTCATAAACTGAATTTTGCAATAACACTGGAATTCGCAATTATTATATTTAAATGTGACGGCATCATCGAAAAATTCCTTTTGACGATAGCTAATTTTACTTCGCCTTAAATTCGTAAGTATTTTTTCTAGCAAAACCGTTTTTACAAAATGATTTAATTTTTACTTTATACGACTGTTAATATTGTCTGGTGATGTACTGTACATAAAATTTACTGTTGGACCCAAACATTTTTGTCACTGATTACTATGCCAATGTATATGTTGCTTTTTTTTTTTTTTTATACACTTCTCGCAGTATAAATATGAACAAGCGATGAACACAAGTGTGTCATTTATGAGGTGTCACAAGTACAATTGTGTGAACATATTATTCGATACCATTAAAATTCTCAAAAATTTGTCAGTTCAAATGGTGTATGATCAGAAAAATGGGAATTTCACTATGCATATAAAAACTAAAATAATCAGCTTATAAAAAAGTAATACACCAATACCAATGAAGTAACTACATGCATGTATTTTAGCAACAAATTTAAAAACAAAATGCTTTTTTCGTAGCATTAAAACGTATTTCGGCTCGGGAAAAATTATCGCAATTCAGGCCGAACACAATATTTTACACACAAATAAACAGAATTTATCAATTTACTGCCAGCTTAAAAGTAAACTCTTCTCTTTGGAACATTCGCGTACCTCGAGGCGCAAATTTTCACTGTGCCAAACTCTCCGATAAGTTATATATAGTTCTGCTCCCAACCTCAGAAAAAAAAAAAAAAACTCGTAAACACGCCAGTTTTGAATATAAAAACTTAAATACATAGAGATAGTAACGTTAATTGCACAATTGCTTTCCTTACGTGTAAAAATTCCTTGGGAGTAAAACAGCTTTCTGAAAATAACTTACTGAATGGTACACGTAAAACTTATGTGTTGCACAATAAAGCTATTTGCTTACAAGCAACGCTTTTGAGCTATTGTTATCCAATCGATCGTCTCGACACGCATCATACGTATATCGCAGAAATCGATTTCATTATGACAGTCAATTTGTATTTGTTTCTGGTGTTCTTTGGCGCTGCATATATATATATATATATATATGTATATATATATATATATACATAGATATAATAAATTTTACTCTAAAATATTATGTATACAGCATGATTCACATCACCTGTATCACTTCTTGTTCTCAGAAACAACACGACACTGAGAGTTCGCGAAAACATTTTGATAACTATACCCTATATGAAGAATCGATTGGTAGTAATCCCATTACCCCGAACAAACCGAATATATGAGTATGGGAGGTGAGCTTTTAAATGGCAAATGGGAATGTGGGTCGTGTAAGGTATCGTTGGATAGTGTGCCATCGGCAGGCACTCGCTTATTTTTAACCATGTTTTTAAAATCTTGTATTCACTTTCAGGAAATAGTTTTGGTTTTCATGGCAAAGCTGCGTGTTCCCAGCACCTAGCTTACATAATTGTTCATTTCTACGTAAAAGCTGGGTTAGATAATGTTTTAGTCACGGTTTCAGTAATTTAGTTTATTTAACTAGCAATATTCCAAGATTTTGTTACCTTTTCATGTTGAAATTTATCGGTGAACCAGTTACTCTGATCAGGTTAAGCTGTTGTGTCAACCGATTGAAATAACTTTAGTTAAAGGAATTGTAAATTTTGTAATGAAATATTTTGTGTTTGGTTTATGAATTTCATGTTTAAATTCTTTTCTGTCAATGTTATTTTATGAAGTATTTATGATTAAACCGTAAAATACCGCATAACGAAAAAGGATAGTATCACTGGTTTTGTGTCAAGCGACTTGATATCTGCGATAGTCACTGGTATTTTCGGAACACACCCTAAAGCTTTGTTCCTGCTTTCTACTCGTTATGGCGTCACGCAAAATGTAATTATCTCCGGCTATTATCCTGTTTTAGTGGAGTGATCTTCGATATTTACCGCTTTGGCAGTCGACCCGTTGGGTCGGAACATGATGTGTCGAGGCCGCCATTTCACCACCTTGCTGCCGAGGCGTGGCAGGTTTTATTTGAAGTCGCCTTGCGTCTTCTTGATGCCGTTTTAACGACGAGGTAACACGTATGCTGGCGTTGGCAAGGGAGATGTCTCGAAGATGGGCCACATCTCAGGAAAGTCCAGCCACTGTTTTTCCATCATTTTCGGGAAGTGCACGAATCTTTCAATTATACAGCAATCCAGTCACCTTTTTCCAATTTTGGACTGACCCAATTATAGAAAAAAAAGAGGAGCGTAACTTCTAATTTTATTGTATGGATCGACATATGTTGTAATTCTGAATTTAATTTTTTTTAATTGTGGGAGCCCAACTAAAAATATTAAAAAAACCTTTTATTGTCTAACAACAGTTTGTTGTTCATATACCAATGATATTATGTATATATAAAGTCTTTGTTGCTGTTGCGCATTTCAAATATTTGCTATTGTTTTGTTATTATTTTCACTCTTATTAAAACACATTTTGGTCACACGAACGTAAGTTCTACTTTATTTATCANTATTGTTTTGTTATTATTTTCACTCTTATTAAAACACATTTTGGTCACACGAACGTAAGTTCTACTTTATTTATCACCACCTTGCTCTTTTTATTCTAAATCATATTTTGCTTTATTACTGTACATAATAATAATTATTATGTATTGTAAGGGTTCTGGAGTAGTAATTTTGGCTCGGCCTCTTTGTTTCTACATTTTATATCGGGGTCACGCCTACACAACTGTGTCCTTGAGAGCTCCTACTTGTAGCAGTCTCGTGGTTATATTCCACGAAGTTCCCCCACTGCTACGAAACTGGTAGCAGCAGCTTGTGGTTACGTACGAGTGTGTACCTTTAGCGCACGCCTTTGTGTGTGCATGTTGTGTGCCTTGCCTTTCGTGTGGGCCTTTTGGGTTTGCGATTTTTTTTGGCGTCGGTTACGCAGGCACACACACACTGCATGTTTTAGGGTTTAATTTGACATCAGATNGTTTGCGATTTTTTTTGGCGTCGGTTACGCAGGCACACACACACTGCATGTTTTAGGGTTTAATTTGACATCAGATATTTTGAGTGTTCTTTTAGTGTTCTTTTGTCTTATCGTTTACCATGTCTGCTATTGTGCCAGAATATCTCGTCAAGGACGAGTGTCAATATGAGTGTATTATTAGAGGTATTCAACATCCTGAGAACACTGCTACGTCGTTTAGGAGCACTATGCGTGGTGCAATTAATACTGACACCCCTAATGATTTAAATAATTTATGTAACATTAACATTGAATCAGAACACCGCACTTGAGCTTCAAAAATAATTTCCATCCATGAAATGTTTGACGAAATTGACGATGGCTCCAGTTCTTCAGTCTATTCTAGACCTAAACCGAGCCCAAAATTTGTTAGCGAAATGTTCTGACCAGCTTTCAGGAATTCAGGGTCAGTCCCTGAACAATATTGCCACCTACGCGCTATCCCTATGTGAGGCTGTTCGTTGTACTGAAGCCGATGCATCACAGAAACTTCTACCTGATGTTAAAACCACTACAGTGTGGTCCAACAACGAGGGAAGACATGAAAGACAGAGTCAGGGCAGCGTGTGGATCTCTCAGCTGTGCTGAGGTCCGCCGAGCAACCGCGAACGTAAGGAGAGCAGAGTCGTGTCTGATACAGNTGGATCTCTCAGCTGTGCTGAGGTCCGCCGAGCAACCGCGAACGTAAGGAGAGCAGAGTCGTGTCTGATACAGGGTTGTCGACGTTTCGAACACTTATGAAGAGTGATGTGTGAGAATGAGTGTTCCCAGTTCCCGTTTCACAGTAGTTCTCGCACACCATACCACTATTTACAGTACACCTGCCGTCCTTTTGATTGTACGTAAACTAGGTTCGCACGCCAGAAAAACAACATGTTTCGTTGATTTCCTTTTGGTTGTAGTAAGAACAACCATAGTTTTCGTTCATTTTCATTGTGTGCAACCTAAGCACGTCCAAACCATATGCTTACATGATTAATTTTATTGTGCGTAAACTATGCACATCGGAAAACAACCGTATAAGTAAATGTCGTTTCCTTTTAGACGATCTATCAAACGATACCACATTCAACTCCTGTTCCAATTGGTAATTTCAAAGATCACCCCCCCGTACCCCTACCACTTGTATGTTCGGGGGAATGGAATTACTAGCAATTGATGATTCATATAGGGCATAGTTATCACACACTTTTCGCGAACCCCCGGTATCGTGTTGTTTCCGAGAAAAAGGGGTGATATGGATACTGTGAATCATCCTGTATGTGTGTGTATACATGTATATATAAACATGAAAACAGTCGTACAATTTGATATAAAGCCCATACACCTGTTTATCGTGTGATGCCTCTCGGTCTGAGAGATACTGGGCTGACATAAAAAAAAAAAAACACAGACGTTTGTGATTTCTGTACCGTAACTCGCACAAGGCGGCATCGTAAGGATTCGTTTCTGCCGCTCCGAGATCTAAAGGTATTTTACTATTCATCCCCCGTTACCACTGAAGGAGTGGTTGTGGTCGTGAATACGACGGGCGTCTTCCCGCTGGCTGATGCAGAATACGGAGAGAGAAACTTAATTTTTATGCCGTTGGCAACTTGACAAAGAGGAAAACCTGCATACGGCGAGCAGCGCACTCGACAATACTTGTGGAAAGCTCTGCCGTGATTGGTCAACTGATCGATGCTATACATAGGTTACGGATAAATAAGCATGGACTAAAACTAAAATATTCTTTATTATTCTTATTTTTTGAAATATTAACAGAATGAGTACGGAGATGCGAACCAGTCATTCTCGTGTTCTTGTTTTTTTTTTTTTCATAACGCAGTTCTAAAACACCGACATAGTGCAGTGTTGTCTTGTTAGCTGCGATGTTGCAACGCAAGAAAATTAATCAACGGACGATTTGCTGTTTTTTTTTTTAAAGATATCTGCTCCCTTCGCATGCACACGAAAGAATAACTTCGACTTGAAATCAAAATTTAAAATGAAAAAAATTTTCCCGTTTACATCTACAGTTATGTTGGCAGCATGTCTGGAAAACTGAGCGAGAAGATATTTTGGGCGGCGCTTAACAGCTAACGTGATCGCGCCGATGATGGTGAAAGGAGGAGGGAGATTAAATAGTTGTAATAACGCACTGCGGGAGGAACGGGAGAACCCCGAGAAAACTCACCGGTCAACGGCAATGCATGCCACGTTACCCACGGGAATGGATGCCGGTTCGCGGTAATGGGAGGCGAGTGGGCTGACTATATCGCCGTGGATCCTTATCAACGAAAGTTGTTTTAGCTGAAGTTTCATGTTCATTGTTGGTCGAGACGAAGCTTGTTTTATGCGTTTTATTAATATAACGGTAAAAATTCGCATACCTGAACACATGTAAGTTTCCGAAGTTTCTAACAACCCGATAGTGTATTTTAATCAACGCGTTAATTCTAGTGGGCCTATAGGCTGTCCACGTTTAGTTGAGCACTTTTGAAAACCCTGTTTAAGATATATTTTTCTCCTCATTTTGTATAATTCTGCTACATGTTCGATTAACATTGGCGTCGACAGTTTCACTTTATTCATTCGTACTCTAAATGTAAAGCTAGAAATTGTCTATGGCAGCTGTGTTAATAATATTAAAATTCATGCTTTTATGCATGTATAAAACGGAAAACACTCGACTTCAGTAACCATACATTTACATATTACGCTCTCAATAAAATGTCTAGACTCAGAACAATTTTTATTAATTCGCTACCAACTTAAATTGGGAATCTGCATGTCAATATGTACTGTCACATATATGTAGCTATGGACTGTGATATTTTTCAGAGGTTTAATTCAAAAGTACTCACTTTAACGTGTGTTGTTGGTTAACAAGAGCAGCCTCATTCACAAGTATATTGCAAGTTGAAACCGGGTCGATGAGCATGCAAGCCTACTGTTGCACTGATCACAGAACCACGAATTCATTTGTTTACTTATGTTTATTCCTTATGTGACCCCTATAACCCTGCGCAAAATATCGATAATTCTGTATTTAATTCCGCACTTAATAACTCAAAACGACAAAGAAATTCTAGACAAGAAATCGCGAGGCAAACGTACGGTCGCACGCATAAACGTTTACCGTGCAGACTCGATAAAATCGTACTTATGATGTTAGCTGCCGGGAAAATCGGCGATAATACGTGCAGAATTGTTCAAAGCGAAGACTGGATGAATAAACGGGGGAAAAAAAATACACTCACTGCCATAAAAATATGAGCACGTTGTGAAAATCACTTGGTATACCCTGAAAATTGGTTAATAAGAACATCGAAAGATGATATGCAAACAATTACAGTTTCACGTGATGATGCGCGCGCACGTGTCATACAAACTACTGTCGCTCTTAATGTGGCGCACATAAACAGACTTGAGAATAGCGCACATGATGTGATGTGCATGATGCCTGTCAGGCGTGATTAGTGAGTGAAGTGGATGCCAAGAAGACGCACAAGACAACAGTACGAACAGCTGACTAGGTTGAAGAGACGTCGGATAATAGGGCTGCGAGAGGTATATTATTGCCCTTTATTTGGGCCACTCTGACTTCACAGTTCACAATCAGATTGTAGCTAGGAGGAAAGGACACACGTGACGGCACCTACACATAACTGCAGATCATCACAGAGGAGAACCGTCCGATTTGCGAAAGACATGGACATACCATCCAGCGAGACATGGCAGCTTCACTTGAGCACCGCATCTCTGCCAGGAACATTTTCAGGCGCCTACCGCAGGCGACGATACCTACGACCTTTACATTTCTTTTGCCATTAACACCCCAGCATCGTCCCCTTTTGGAGTGGTGTCAGCATAGAGCGACGTGAAATACTATGGACTGGCGGCGTATTATTTATCGCGACGAATGACACTTTTCTTTGGGAATGGTTGGCCACCATGCCAGAGTTTGGAGCAACGGAGGTGAGGCCTACAGTCCCTGCCTCACTTTACGGCGGTGCAAATCCTCTAATACTAGGGTGAACGTCTGGGAGGACCATCGTATACGGTCGTCGTTCGCCACTGGTACTGATACGAGGGTCATTGAATACATATCGGCTCGATGAAGAAATCCTGCGGCTCCAGGTGCTACCTTACCTGGCTGAGTGCTCTAGAGCTAGTTTCCAGAAATATACGTGCCCTCAGGTAGGACAGCGGCTTCTCTCGGCGCAGCCTCCTGCCATCCGTGAACGTTACTGAAGGTTGGGACATCGTGCGAATGTACATACAAAATGACCCCGGAATTTAACCGGCAAACTTCGCGAGGTGATTCCTAACGCAAAATGAAATGGAAAAATAAATGAGACACCTTCCACCAAACTTGAACGTTGTTTTATAATACCGGTATTTTCAGACCTAAGAGCCGACTCTCATTAACACCTGCCCTCACAATTATAATAACAGGAGTAGCCACATTATTTTGGCAGGCAAATTTCTTATCGTCTGGAATTGTGGACGTTTCATGAGGGTTTATCGAGCAGTATGGCCAAATGAACAAAAAATGGCCCTCTTGTTGAAACTGCCCAGAGCCCACAGTTTTCGTGTAAAACGCACACGAATCTTTCGGCGGCAGTGGCGCAGTCCCAGACGCGTACTCATTAATGTATGGCACATGCAGTTCAATGACAGGCGAGGAAAATGCTCTCCGCTATCGCCTTAGCAGTGGGTACAGCAGCATACCCTACACCAGGGATGGCGAACCAATGGCACGCGTGCCATTGATGGCACACGAAACAATATTTTGGGCACGCCATGCCACGGATCAAAAGGTTTGCATTTTAGTTTAAAATAACAAAGTTCACTATGACGTATTGATGCATTCTGCATCCCGAGATATATTTTTCCGTCAGCAGGCACACACTGTCGAAACTCGCAACGACAAGGAAACGCGAACAGCCGCCATAAACCAGCTAAGGGTTCGGCGAGCATGCCAGAAGAATGACGCCGGGATTCCGCTGCGACGAGAAGGCACAGCCTCTCGCAGATGCGTCGAAAACATTAAAAGGTATCACAGCCCACAGCTGCATTTCTCTCGCAGGCTGGCTACTGCCAAAAACTAGCTAATAGCTTTGGCGAGCGTGCTGGAACAATAACACCAGAATTCCGGGAAGGAAGGCACACGTGTGTCTCGCAGCGGAAAGGGGGACGCTAAGCCCTATACAACTGGGGCCGGGTATCCCACTCGAGCACGTGGTGGGCGAAGCCATAAAACTTTAATGCCAAAATCGCCGGCGCCGCTGAGACCACGTGCGGATAGCCGCAGCGCCGAACACGTGTTTACGACCAAGGGCGCGGCGTTCAGCCCCCAGCCACGTGCGAGATGAGGCGTTTTAATATGGCTAACGGGCTAATAAAACGGCGGAGGAGCAGACGAGAAGAGGTCAGTTCTACCACAGACGCGGAGGGAGTGAGTCGGCGTACGCGAGTCGAGGAAAGAGGAGTGGAGCCGGGAGGAGTGGAGTTCGAGAGAAGGCATCACGACGCCAAGACCAATCTGCGAGGAACTGTCGCAGCCTCCCGACGAGGTGACGAAGCAGCCCCGAGTTCGACACCGGAGCGGAGTCAGCCCCAGCCGAGAGACGAACCAGCGCCTCGAGACAAGCTAAGTAGAGACATGCAGCAAGTGTGAAGAACCTTGTTAAGCGAAAAATAAAACGACATACGTGAACTCTCAAGGAAGTTCAAATTCATTTGGTAAATTTGAACTACGAACAGTAGTGTCAACATATTTACACGCCCTATCACTGAGGACTAGCATCCATTGCTGGCGCCCTACGCAGAGAGCAGATACAGACTTATACGCCATAGCGCAAATAGGGAGGTATCAGTATTATATTAGGAACGAACGCGCGCGAGTGATCCTACGGACCTACGCTAAGGAGTGAACGGGTGCGGTGCGCGGGGCGGCGGGCGGAAAGCGCGCTCGTTTGTTATTGTCTTGCCTTAGTTACGTCGTGGACTACAATTGCTAATGACGCATAGTTTGTTGACGTTTTCGTTCGTTCAATTTCGTTGACACAACTGTATTTTAAAGTTGATTTTTAACTATTATTTACCATGGCTAGTTCAGCAAAAAAACAAAAAGGGCAAGATAGTAAGTGTAATAGAGAATTTCAAACTTGGTGGACTGAAAAATATGGCATGATAAGTAAAGGCGACAAAGCGGTGTGTGTTTTATGTTCTGGTACAGTGGTATGTAGAACATCGTCTGTAAAACGGCATTTTGAAACAAATCACAAATCTCTTAGTCAAAAAAGCGAACCAGTGCAAAAGGAATTAATTGCAAGTGCAATGAAAGACAGAAATAAACAGTCAACGTCTATGATTAAATATGTTGGCAAAAATTGTCATACGAGCGCGGCAAGTTACTCGGCTGCAAATGTCATTGCTCGGCATAGTAAACCTTTTCAAGATGGAGAGTTTTTGAAGGAAGCCTGGTTAGCATGCGCGCCCTCACTTTTTGATGATTTCGATAATAAAGATAAGATAATTCAGCGCATTAAAGATACTCCTCTATCTAGAAATACAATAAAGGAAAGAATCTTAAAACTGGCCGAAAATATAACAGATCAACAAAAAATTGACATTAACTCCGCTCCTTTTATATCGCTATGCATTGACGAAAGTACTGACATTACTAAATCTGCACGTTTAGCTGTTTTTGCTCGATATTGCGTAGGAAACATCATTAAGGAAGAATTAATTGCGATAACATCGTTGCTAACAACTACAAAGGGCACAGATATTTGTACGGCTGTTAAAAATTCGCTTGCTGAGAAAGAAATTGATTTTAAAAAAATTGTTTCAGTCACAACTGATGGTGCTCCAAGTATGGTGGGCAAAAAAAATGGTTTCATAAGTTTATTTCAAACAGACGTAGGACATTCGATTCTTGAATTCCACTGCATAATTCACCAACAAGCCTTGTGTGCTAAGAGTGGTTTAACATCTCTTGATAAGGTAATGGCGGTAGTCACAAAAATAGTCAACCTCATATCGTCGCACGCTTTAAATAAGCGAAAGTTTGATGCTTTGTTGAATGAAGTCAACTCGGTATATAATGGCTTACTGATGTATAATAATGTTCGCTGGCTGAGCCGCGGGAACGTACTTCAAAGATTTGTTGACTGCTTGGAAGAAATCAGACTGTTTGTGCAAAATGAGGGAAAAATTGAACAATACCCAGAGTTGTTGGATGTTATGTGGCTTTCAAAATTGATGTTTTTTACAGACATATGCCAACATTTCAATGAATTGAACGTAAAGCTTCAAGGCACAAATAAAACAATTATCGTCATGATAGATCTCATTCGCGCTTTTGATGCTAAACTACATGTTTTCAGGAACGATATTACTACAAAAAACTACAAGTATTTCCCAAACTTGAAAAAAAATTTCAACCATTTAGATATACATGAGAAACCAGGTGGAGAAGTAACTGAAGAATTTATTTCTGTAATTGATTCTTCAATCAAGGGATTCTCAGCGAGATTTTCTCAGTTCAGAGAATTATCGGAAACACTAAAGTTTATTATGTACCCTGATGTGACTTCATTTGATAAACTGAATTTGTCCCCATTCGATTGGTTGGAAATTGAAGAATTTGAAATGCAGCTGATTGATTTCCAGTCTAGTTCAATATGGATTCAAAAATTTATTGAAGCAAGGAAAGAGTTGGAATTAATTGAAACAGAAAGATTGTCAAGCAATATAAGTAAAAATGCCAGTATCAAAATTTTGGAAACATGGAATTCGTTTCCAGACACATTTAACTGTTTGAAGAAGCTGGCTCGTGCTATTTTAACCATATTTTCATCTACCTATGCCTGCGAGTCATTATTTTCAGAGATGAATAACATTAAAGACTCGCTTAGAAACCGTTTGACAGATGACTCCAGTTCAGCATGCATTCTGCTAAAAGTAACATCTTACAACCCTAATATAAATTATTTGTCATCTAATCTGCAACAACAGAAGTCACACTAATGTAATTTGAATTATGCGTACAACTGAAACATTTATTATTTGACATTGCAAAATGTATTTTTGGTAGTAAATAAAGAGTTTTGAGTAGATAGTGTTTAGTATTATTATTTTTCTAATAATCACTAAGTTAAAATTATCTGATGGCACGTCTATGGCCTCATCGAACATTTCTTTAGAAAAAATGGCACGCTGATACATAAAGGTTCGCCACCCCTGCCCTACACACATTTATTGCCTAAGTGCATTCCACTGTATCGCTGCAGCCGAAGCTTTGTTTGCGTTTTACACGGAAACGATGGGTCCTGCGCATTTGCAACGAGAGACAATTTTGGTTTATTAAGTTATAATGTTCAATATATCAGCATCAAAAATGCATAATTCCTGACGGTAAAAAAGTTGTTTGCAAACAGAGGGTGGCCAACCCTGTTATTTTCATTACGACAGGAGATATAAAAAATTGTTTGCTCTAAAGTTGAAGATCCCGATAACATAAAACTATGTTCAGAGAGTTATAGTTTGACTTCACTTGTTTTCCAATATTTTACAAAAATATATTTTAAAATCTCAGTTTTCGATAGCTTGTGTCTCCCTTAATATTCAATTTCGGTATAAATGTCTTATGTAGTTTCCTACTTGATTTTGCGTAACGAATCACATCACGAAGTTTGTCGCTTTCATTCCGTCCCTTTCTGTATATTTCGTCTACGCATCCATACTTGACCCTACACTCCGTATCAGCTATGCATACAACCTCGCAGCCACTGAGAGCACTGAAATTTCTGTGGTAATTTCAACAGCCGACGTAAAAAAAAAACAGACAACATGGCTTCCACGTGTCATAACAGCTAAGGCGGAGGGATTCATTTGCAAAACAACACTGGTCCCACTTTCTTAGAACTGTCAAAACGTGGTATTCGTAGCCAGTGTGGATAATAGCTACAAGGTAAAGGTAATTTATACGTACGGAGGAAGGTTACCGAGTAGGGACAAATATGAAACTAATCAGGGTTTACAGAAGTATTCGGTTGCTGTCTACCAACTACAGTCATGGAGAGCGGAGAGATTTAGGCGGCTAACATCGAGATCTTCAGAGTTTATGAGGGTGAGGAGAGGTTAGTAAGGCGGGGAAAACGGGAGATTGCCGAGAAAACCCTGCCGACCAGCGACATCGCCCTGCACGACTCCGACATGCGAAAATCCGGGAGCGACCCCGCCGGGAATCGAACCCGGTTCACCTAGGTGGGAGGTAAATAATCTGACCACTACACCACCGTGGCCCCCAACAAGTCACCTTATTGACACTACAATGTATAAAGAGACATCCGATGATTTGATCTAGTTGTGAGACGTGACATGGTCGTTGTTCGCCACAGATAGTGATTCAACNATAAAGAGACATCCGATGATTTGATCTAGTTGTGAGACGTGACATGGTCGTTGTTCGCCACAGATAGTGATTCAACGGTTATTGAATCCACATCAGCGGTTCGATGAAGACATCACTTTGCCCCAAGTGCTACCTTTCCTGGCTGAATGCCACAGAGCCAATATCCAGCAGGATAACTACCGCCTGCGCACAGATCTGTTTTCCCATGAACATTTGTGTCGTGATACTTCCGTCACCCACATCACTTGTCACCCATCGAACATCTGTGGGGNTGAATGCCACAGAGCCAATATCCAGCAGGATAACTACCGCCTGCGCACAGATCTGTTTTCCCATGAACATTTGTGTCGTGATACTTCCGTCACCCACATCACTTGTCACCCATCGAACATCTGTGGGGACAGGTGGGAAGGCAACTTTATCCGTGCCGAAGTGTTTGTGACATGAAGCACAGTTTGCAATAACTGTGTGCAAGTATGTCTTACGAATACACTAACGGAGTTAGTTATATTCCATGCCCTACCATGTAGACGCATACCTCAAACAAAATTAAACTGAACACACAAAACGACTCATAGCCTAAGGTGATCATAGACGGAGGTAATCATCGATAAAGTAAGAAGTTTTAAGAAAACGCTCTCATGAAAAAATATCGGCAACAAAAATGATTAGACAAGGAATCCTAGTGTAGAGTTTGGTTGAAAAAAAGACGTGAAATGAGCTAATAGTTGTTTGGTTGTACNTATTAGACAAGGAATCCTAGTGTAGAGTTTGGTTGAAAAAAAGACGTGAAATGAGCTAATAGTTGTTTGGTTGTACCGTCGCTCTTTACTAGTAGCGTAAGGCGAGATCTTTTGTTGTTGACTAAATTGTGCAACTTTAAGCTGTAATCTATTTGTTTTGACAGACTNGTAGCGTAAGGCGAGATCTTTTGTTGTTGACTAAATTGTGCAACTTTAAGCTGTAATCTATTTGTTTTGACAGACTATCGATACAAGTATCGATAGATCAACAAGAATAGGTGATTTCGTAGGTCTATCTCTCAAGCCAATGAATACTGCGCGCCAGTTGAGAACCTTGCGTTTACAAGTGCCTGTTGCGTCGTCCTTATCGCTCTCGCACTTCTCGGCTTCAAAGGCTGGAAACAGTATCAGATAGCGAGCCCTAAAGGGACCATACCTAATTTACTGATGACTTCAGGCTGTGNTTTTTTTTTTTTTTTTTGTTTTGCTCACATATTTCGTAATAGTTTCAAAATATTCTAAAGTAACTTTTAATAACATTGTAAACATTTGGTATACTTATTTTGTGTCTAAATGATTACCGAATTTAAAAAAGTTAATGTGCTCAACTATGATTTTTTTTGCATAATTTTCGGTCAAAGTTACTAAAATTTCACCATAAATTTATGTGGAATTTTTTCCTTCCTTAATAAAGTCTGTCTACCACATTCGAGTGCACTGTTTCTGCGCATAATGTTATAAGTTATTTAAATGCCACCAATACCTACAAATTGAGCCCAACATATTAAAAAAAAACTACCTGCATGCTAGGAGAGAAACAACCACTACCCTGATATTTGGCCTAAAATTAGGTTAAGTATTTTTAAGGTAAATGACTTAAGGCCACTTGACTTTCGGCCAAATAATTTTAAGCCAAGAGACTTTAGGTCAAATAAGTTTAGGCNCTAAATGACTTAAGGCCACTTGACTTTCGGCCAAATAATTTTAAGCCAAGAGACTTTAGGTCAAATAAGTTTAGGCCAAGTGACATTTTGAAACAGTTTTAGGCCAAATTCTTTAGGCGAAGTGACGTGCACCCAAAACGACATACAGTAAGATTTATACCTATTGTTGTTGAAAGAGTACCTTTCAATACATTCATTAAATGAATAATAAAGTCATCAAATGACTGAAAGCAAGTATTGGTCTCTTAAACCACCTTATAGTAATTAGCAACTACTTTTGATGAGAAATTTGGTTAAAATAATAACATTAATATGTCATATTAAAATTATTGATCACCAATAAATTCTAACTCCACAAATATCCCCTATAAGATGAATATTAATGTATATATATTTTATTATAATATTTATTATAAAAATTTACTTTAATAAAGAATTAAATATTAAAAATAATATAAAAATATATAAAGACTTCAAAATTAATTGAAAATGATAACTAATTTATTTTCTATTTTCGATCCAGGCAGGCAAGTTTCTGAACGGCGTGAGGTGAGGATCTGCAGCGGGCCCAGACGTCCCCAGCAAAGCAAACTGCGAACGGAGGCTCGCATGCACCTGCACCGCGCCAGAGGAATGCTTGCCCCCCGTCTGATCTGCGCGCCACTGCAAGTCCCCCGCGCACAAACACTTCTCGTCTGTTTGCCCCCGGCGGAGACGAGAGGGGGAGAGCTTGAGCGTGCAACAACACGTACAGGGTACTTGAAACACCTCTTGGAGAGGAGTACTGCGCCATCTGGCGCATCTGCGGACTCTCTAAGGCGGTCGTCTACCTGCAGCGACACTGTTGGGCATGGAAATCGCTGCACCATCTTTCCTTACACGAAACTTTTTTTTAAAACATCACAGGCTGATAAATTTCTCCGAACATCATTTTATGTTATCGAGATCTTCAACCTTGGAGCAAAGCCTCATTAATACAGGTCCGAGGCAATGGAAATTTTTTTCGATCTGCGTAGAAAGAATACTCAATAAACACTAATTTGAAACCAATCAAGGCTTACATAAATTATTCTATCTTTGAAGTTTAATGGCAATGGTGAGTTCATGTTATTATATTGCTATGATTGGACTGTGTACATTGCTGACCATGATAGTGGATGTGTTTTTATTTTATTTTATTTAGTCTTGTGGTCGGCAATGGACTCTGTCCAATCATACCAACATAATAATATAAGTTATTCGGTTGCTTAAACAAAACGAAACTGACCTATAGTCTGAAGTGATAGNAATCATACCAACATAATAATATAAGTTATTCGGTTGCTTAAACAAAACGAAACTGACCTATAGTCTGAAGTGATAGTAGACGGAGGTAATCACCCCTAAAACAAGACTTTCAAAACAGTTTTATTTAAAACTACTAAAAACAAATATCATTAACAAAGAAATCCTAAGTATGGAGTTTGGTTGAAAAAAAGACGTGAAATGTGCGGAACAGTTGTTTGGTTGTATCATCCCTACTCACAAGTAACATAAGGTGTGCTCTTTTGTTATTGGATAAATTGTGCAACCGCATGCTGTAAATCGATTTGTTTTGACAGATTATCGATAACAGTTTCCAGATTAACAAGTATAGTTGTTTATGTGGGTATGTCCTTCAAGCCAACGATTCTCACTGAAACAGAACATAAGGTTTGAAAGAGTGTGTCGCAGCGCCTGGCTGCCATGCAACTTGTGTTGGTTATAAACCTGAGTGGATATGATAAGTCTTTCACGCATAGAGGGCGCGTTGTTTCGTTTACGTAAAGCACGCGTTCATTGTGGGGCAGAGCCTCCTCTCGCGGCTATATACGCAGCGATGCAACGAGGCATTCCGTCACACGGGTAGCAGATAATGTCCTGAGGCACGTACCACCATGCTTCCTGCAACTGCGCGCGTAGACCAGCCAGTGCTTGGGCAGGTGGTTGAAGGTGGTGCAAACGTCACCCCACCATATCCCGCACGTGTTCGATGGTGAATAGTGGACAAATCTGGAAACCTGGCAGGCCAAGGAACGTTGGTCCACATCTTGTCGTCCGTTGGGTGATGGGAGCAGTTTTTTGGATCGAGAATTGCCCCGTTGCAATTAATGAACGGAAATGGGACCACAGAACCTCATCGACGCATCGCTGTGCTGTCTCTGCGCCTTCAACAACCACGAGACGTGACCGGGAGACAAACATTAGGGCACCTCACACTACAACCACTTGATGTCAATGACGTATGACTTTCACGAATCAGTGCAGGGTCGTTGCGTTGTCCACCGCTGCGCCAAACCCTGCCGCGACCATCGTCTGCATTAAGACTGACGCGGGACTCATCGGAGAACCCAATGCGTCGCCATTTCTCTGTCCGGTTTCGAAGTACCTGGCGCCGCTGACGGAGTGCCGCACGACGCCGAGGGGCCAAAGACAGACGGCGCGGTGGATGCCGTGCTTGTAGAGGCCAGCCTCGTTCAAACGGCGACGAGTGGTTCTTCGGCAAGATGCAGTGCAGGACCCTCACACTGCAGGACCTCTCCTCGAAGTGCTACCACGTCCTGATACTGCGTGTCTGCACGTTCTCTCTACACTCCGTCTAGCAGTACCAGCACCTACTCTACGTGACGTACGATGTGTACGTATCCCTGCATGCGCGCGTCTTGCCACAGGGAGGTCGACTGCACGGCCAAGGTGAATGAATGGTTATACGAGACGACCATCCGGCTTCGTGCAGTCCAACTATACGACCACGTTCAAACGGGTCTGGGTGGTGATATTCCTCCCGAGCACGACTCCGTGGCATTCTGATCTGCCTCCTAACACGGACTTCTGCTTTTCCCAGCCTGTTTTATGACCCTTCAAGTACACTGGGTACTGGCCGCGACCGCCCCTTATATCACGTGTTGCAGTCACGTTTCTGCTACGGCATTTCAACCTTTTGCATTGCGGTCGTGATTTTATTGCAAATGGGTGTAGCGATTTCCATGTCAGTAGGTGCGTTTTTACGTCTCTGGCTTAGAGGTGGGGAAAGCTGTAAGTNCGTTTTTACGTCCCTGGCTCAGAGGTGGGGAAAGCTGTAAGTACGACACAGACGCGTGCAGCAAATGCGCAATCACCGCTACGCGCAAGGCATGCAGTGTTTTTGTCGTGCTACGTGTATTTATGGGACTTTAGGCAGTGACCCCATAATTATATCGGAGGAAAGTCTGTAGCAGTGTTCAATAGAGACTCCTATCGTAATTTAGCTCGTGCCCGGATATTATATTTTAAGATGAAGTCTGGAAAAGCAGTTTTTAACGATGCTGGAGTGATTGAGTGAAGATTTGGGCNCGGATATTATATTTTAAGATGAAGTCTGGAAAAGCAGTTTTTAACGATGCTGGAGTGATTGAGTGAAGATTTGGGCGGCTCTTAACAGCGAGATCTTTAGAGCCGATGAGGGTGATTGAGGTGAGTACGGAGCAGAGCCGGAATGAAGGGGCGGGGTAAACGGGAGATCCCCGAGAAAACCCGCCGACCAGCGGCATCGTCCGGCACGATCCCCAAATGCGAAAATCCGGGAGTGATCCGGCCGGGTATTGAACACGGTTCGCCTTGGTGAACGATGCAGGAGAACTCGAAAATGTTATTCGTAACATGCAATGACGTTTTGAAAGTACCATTCGATCCTCGTTTGGTGTATGTTTTCTTTTCGTAGGTAAGTATTCTGGGGACGCGTTTAAATGTTACCTTAAAAAAAACATATTACAAACACGCTGCAACGAAGTTCCAAGTTCCAAGTAGGCGGTAAGTCCGTCACACATCGTGCGTAAATATCTACGGAACCGGAACGTGTTCACTCGCGATGATCGCATGATTAGAACATGGCGGACGTTGTCTGTGGGTTTTCTCGAGGTGCTGTCGCCTTCCCCACTGTAGCATCGTCGCCGTTTCCATCTCCACCTCGTCATACGCATCCTTCCGAAAGGTTCGAGCGTGACAGATGGAGCAGTTGGTTTCTTTGGCCATTTGCCCCCTCCCCCCTCCCAACGCTTTTATGGCTCATCCGACACCGTGCGTTAGAATAGAAACAGCTTGTGACTTGCAATTGAAGGTCACGGCCAGGGCAGTTGGAACACCTTGGGTGCAATCAGAATACATTTAATTTTTGGAAAGGGATGGGATGGGCACACACTTTCCATTTATTCCCACAAACAATAAAAAACAATATTAGTTGTATTTTTTTTTAAATCTTACATAATAAATTTAATTTCAATTTCTTTTTCGTAATACTTAACGATGCTTTTACACAATGAGAAACAGTACCACAACAGTTTGTAGTTAATTTAGACAGGTTATTGAAACTCTAATCAATTTTTTGTCCATATCAACTATGCAGAAATTTAAGTTATCATTTGATACCGGATAATTATAAAAAAAAATAATTACTTTTTCACATTTAGTATTTAATTGTGTATTGTGACGTATCGTCGTTGGCAGTGTCCGAAACTCTGTGGTGTACTAAAACAATATATAATAAATTTAAATATTATATACTTATATAGTAGCTTATATTACTTGTCATTCTAGTATTATGAACATCTCTGAGGGTTTTGAGGGGGGCACTGGGACTTGTGGACCCCCCCCCCAATTAGTTACGATTATGGGCAACATCCACCAAGAGACGAGTTCTGGAGATGGGACTTGTAGATGCCAGTCATTCCTGAACTGTGACATGGAGTGAGCCTCAAAAGTCTTGTTTTCCGTATACTCAACATTTTACATTACTTTTCCTAGTGATATCAAATTATTGTCTGAAAAAATGATGACAATGGAGGAAAATGACTTTTCAAAAACGAATGAAACAAGCTATAAGAACTCTGAATTTATACATTATTTCGCAGGAATCTTAAAATTGAACAAATTTAGGCCTAATACGTTACAGCTCAAAGTAAATGTTCATGTTATTAGAATGGCATCAAGAATATTTCCTGGAAATACGTTACGTGGTTGGCCCGTATTTCAATTTAAAATTTTGAGATAACGTTTGAAGTCAAAACCGTTAGAAGTTAACGCTTACTGCATATGAACCAAGTGTAGGAGTGGAGTGGAGTGAAAATATTTGGGCGGTTCTTAAAAACAAGATCTGGAGACCCAATGAGGGTGAAGTGAGCTGAGTATGGAGCAGCGCCGGAATGCGCGGGTGGGGGAGGGGGAACGGGAGATCCCCGAGGAAACCCGCCAACCAGCGGCATCGTCCGACACGATTCCCACATGCGAAAATCCGGGAGGGCCCCATCGGGAATCAAACCAGATTCGCCTGGGTGGGAGGCGAGCAGTCTAACCGCTGAGCCACCGTGGCCCCTTAAATGTTGGTGATCCACTGTCATTGTGCATGGAAGTCTTCAGCAAACGTTTCTACGTGTGTACGAGTCTCTTGTTCTCACGCCAAGTGTTAATGCACTGTGAAGGGCTGAGTGGTATTTCGTATCTCGTTTCCCTTCTCGCTTGACTCAGCATGTCCCCCCCCCCCCTTTTCCAATTCCAAG
>NQII01002242.1:0-11728 GCA_002778355.1 Clitarchus hookeri | reverse complement strand
TTTTCCAATTCCAAGTCCCAGCGGTAACCTTCCTCCAGGACGCCTCTTTACAGCGAGGCAATTAGTTTTATAGCTGTCAACGAAGTGTTGTACTTTTGTGCATGTGATTATGCCCGAATGTAACACTTATTTCCATGCAGGCAAGATATTTTTGACGTGTGTGTAAAATATCTATGAAAAAACGATATTTTAATTTTGCTTGCAAAGGCAGCGTAAAACATAACAATTTCAAAATACGAGATATTACACAGTATCACTATACTAAGACAATTCGTGAGTTACCAGTGATATATCTCAAATTTTTTATATACTTCGTACGAAATGTCGATGATTTGGTTAGTAGACAAGAAAATACATATTACAAACAGTGACCGACACTATCTAGGAATCCATAAAGGGGGGGGGGGAAGTCCCTGTTAGCTAAAAAGTCGGGAGGCAACGTCCTTCTTTTCCACCCCCTTCCCCTACCCGTAGTTGGCGCAAAGTACGTACAAATTAGTGCCGATCTCTCGTGGCGCAGTCGGTTGGTGCACCGCCGGTCTGGGTTCGAATCCCAGGTAAGGCATGGGTGTTAATTTAAGTTGGGTTTTAAGTTAGTTTGTAAGCCTTCCCCTGATAAGCCTTCAGACATGACACGGGAGGAAGTTAATAAGCCAAATACAATACAAGTACAAATTGGTTTTGGTTTCATTTATGAATTGAATAGTATAAGGCGGATTACCTTTAACGATATTCAGTATTCCAAAATATTTTTGTCTAGTACGGGAAATTAATGGGTTATTAAAATTATTCTTGCAATGAGGATGATTGACTTAAGTGAAAAGTTATCATTATGGACGCATACCTTGTTGAGCTATATTGTCACAAAAATAAGCATAATGGTACTTTCATGTTGACAGAAATATAAAACGCTTGCGATGCATAGAATATTTAGGAAACAAGCAAACACGTCGTACGTGAAACGATTTTTCAAAAATTTGATGTAAAATGTGTGAAGACACCGCGAATAGACTATAATAGAAAACATACAGTGTTTATATGTGTTTCCTTCTTTGTGTCTTCCAGAATTATATGTGAATATTCGTATTTTTCATCCTAGTTCTTTCGTTTTGATTATTCGTTTAGTTGTTTCTGTCTCGTTTTGTTTGTAATTGCTGACTTTTAATTCCTTACATGGAAATATTTATGTAAAATTACAGATATATTTATAACAGCTACTCCTGGCTTATTTTTATGTGTGTTTTTTTGTCATATTCTAGAGGTTTCTGTTACTATATAGCTCTGCATGGCATACGCCCACAGTAATATTTTTTTCATTAAATTAATTAATTAATATATATATATATATATGTTTGAAAGTTTTGGCAACATTGATTCCGTCTTCAGAGATGTAGCAGCCTGCTGGTTATAGGTAATTTATATAATAAATACGTTTTAAAACTGCATCTGTTTTAATATCTCGTATCGAACTCTTACAAACAAAATTTTTCAGTACTGCCATTGGTTATTTTCGTAGTCTATATTAAAAATTCATTTGCGCGGGCAAATTAAAAACTATCATTATCACATGAAGAGTTGATATTGTTTTCACATATGCGTAACATCTATAAACAAAGTAAAAATTAAAGGCAACACTTGCTATAGTGCATATTTTGAGAGTTTACTCTATGTTCATTTTGTCTCACGTAATGTGGCTTTTCATTGGCTGAAATTTCAATAGAAAGAAATGATTGAGCATGCCAGTTCATTGTCTCTCGGTACTTTTTTTTCTTCGCGTTCTTCAATTCACGCACTTTAAATCATAAAAGACTCCATGATGTGTCTTAGATAAAATAACAGTGTACGGGTTGATCAGTTCACGTGGTTTGGACTCGCCGGTCTTCTAAGCTGGCACACATCACGCCATGCATTTTCCGTTCTGCGAGGACAATGGCGGACTGGGACCTCGCTGTTGCAGGTACCTCGCAATTTTGTAAATATTTTTATTAACACAAATTAAAAGAAATAATTTCATTAGTCCTTCGAAATTAAACGTTAGGCACATACGAAGTTTTACTTTATGATAATGTATTGTATATCATTACAAATTGGTATATATTTGTAATGCACTAATCAGAATTATCAGTACACGCACTGCATGTGATGCCATCGAGTTAATGCGTAGTTCGCAAGTTTGCCGCATGTAAAGATGAGCAGCGCTCACAGCTCTGCATACGAAAAGGGAAACTCACATCACAGCTGCCACTGAGCCGAGTTCATCGTTGTTTTTAGAGCCACCACTGTTACGAGGACAAAAGTTGGCACCTCGAAGCCAGCTCTTTACCTGTAGAAATGGAGTGGAGACATCGGGGTCTTGAAAGCCAACGAGGGCGAATCGAGGTGAGCATGGGACAGCGCTCGAATGCGGGGGAAGTGGAGGCGGGAGATCCCCGAGAAAACCCCGCCGACCAGCGGCATCGTCCGGCACCATTCCCACGTGCGGAAATCCGGGAGCGATCCGGCGTGGGACGGAACCCGGTTCTCCAGAGAACCGGCGTCTTATGTTTAAATAGATTAAACACACGTACGGATAAAAAACACGTATGTAAAAATGTCTGTGAATTCCTATGACAAACTCGTCGTGTATGTCGAGGGAACAAACCTGAGCACTTGTTTATAAAGCATTATCATTTTACAGGCTTAGCTGTGTCCACACTGCAGAGACAGGAGCGTCAGAACTTTCACCTTCTCATCAGAAGCCGCATTGCAGCGAGCGGCTTTCGTAAGAATACGCCAACACGACGACGGTGCACAGCGCAGCGAAGCGCAATGCAATTGGAGGGATACTCAACGGCTCTACCATAAGCATTTTTAGGATCGACTAATGTTATCGCACACCTGTTTTGGAAAGAATTGTGCTTAATTCAAACATTCTATACAACAGACATACTGTTGGCAACATTCAAGGGTAATACATTTTAATTTGTTGTATCGTGCGGTGATTTCAGCTGGAGAAGTTCCCCAACAGTAGCTGGAGGAAGGATGCCATCATCAGTTGGCTGCAGGAGCACAATATTCCATTTGCTGTATCCTTTTTTTGGATAAGCGGTGGCGACAACCCGGCAATTTCTTGGTCAACAGGTTTTTAAGGTAGAATTAGATCGGGAAAGACTGTTCATGGTAGAGTGAGCACTTTTGAAATCTGCCTTTGAAAAATGCGTATATTTAAACAGGAGCATTGACTGTCACGCGCCCAGTCAAGTTGGCAGTGACGGAGAGAAATTAGTTCCATGTATTAACGTTAAATTACAAGTTTTAAATAAAAATGTGTGAATACTAAATTATTTAATTTTACTTTTTGTTTTCTAATGCATGTAGGTGTAAGAATAAAAAACATTTGTATAATATTTAATTTTCTAGAAATTTTACGGTTGCTCTTGACCGACGAATGAAGTGATGAGGCCCATAGCAACGTTCATTGTACATATGGTGGAAGAATACACAATGCGCATGCATGTAGATCTTGAGCAGGGCTTTCAAAAGTGCTCACTCTACCGTGAACAGCCTATATAGGATGATTCTAAAATCACGGGACAAACATTGAGGGGCGGTAGAGCTCACTAAAACAAACAATTATTGCGTAGGAATATACGGGCGGAAGTGACGCGTTGAGGCACAGACACGATGCATCATGGCCGAACTCTCAAGCGAAAATGCTTTGTTCGCTGATGCAGCAGGTCACTGGCGCACCGTTTGACTGCCCTCAACTATCGCCACCATTGCCAGCCAATCACGCCATATGTAGAGGTCGCCAAGCATGCGTGACTGTTGGTGGATGCATTTCCAGCAACTGTTTTAACATTTTCTGTACGGAATCACTCGTTAAGTATGCTGCTAATGAACATTTTATGTTTCCGTTAATGTGTAATGTTTTTGTGTTTGTGCCTCAACGCTTGTCCCATGATTTTAGAATCATCCTGTATAAATCGAGTGGCTTGCTATGAGGCACTGCGGCCGTCTGTAGAGCGTGCAGAACTCATGAAAAGTAGTACACACGCCACCAAAATCGTACGGAAAGTACGATTTACGTTGCAAATACAGATTTATAAGAAGACTGCACGAAGACGATATTAACCTGAACAATGAATCATGAAAGATCAATACGGACGTATTCAGCGGGAAAACTGATGTGAAACGTTTGTTTATTTATTTCTAGTGTACGTGTTTTTTTTATATCGGAAGTGGATATATTTTAACGTATCAAGAAGCGAACGTTATCTAGTGTCCGTCGTCTGCTTGCAACGGAGATGCAGTATATACACTGAAGAGCAAAAAAAAAAAAAAAAAAACTGGTAAGGCGTGCGTATGCAAATAAAAGAGGTATGGAACAAATCAGAGTAACGCGATGCGGTCGGCAGCTAGATCGGTTACTGCTGCTACAATGGCAGGTTATCAATATTTAAGTGAGTTTGAACGTGGTGTTATAGTCGGCGCACGAGAGATGGGACATAGCATCTCCGAGGCAGCGATAACATTTGGATGTTCGCGTACGACCATTTCACGAGTGTACCGTGAATATCGGGAATCCGGTAAAACATCACATCTTTGACATCGCTGCGGCCGGAAAAAGATCGTGAAAGAACGGGACAAACGACGACTGACGAGAATCATTAAATGTGACAGACGTGCAACCCTTTCACAAATTGGCGCAGATTGAATTTGTGGACTGCCCTGCAGGATTCATGGTGTGANTGTGACAGACGTGCAACCCTTTCACAAATTGGCGCAGATTGAATTTGTGGACTGCCCTGCAGGATTCATGGTGTGAATTACCTCCTGCATACCTTCAGACATTAGTCGTCGATTCCATTACACGTCGTCTTGTGGCATTTATGCTTGCTCGGGGGGCCCTACACGATATTAGGCAGGTGTACCAGTTATTTTGGCTCTTCGTATTTTTGCCTTAGTGGAAGTTCTGTATATAATATAAAGTGACTACTGTACTAATATGAAAATATGGCATAGCATTCCAGACCTATCGGTTATCAGATAAAAAACATCAACTAAAATTACATGTCACAAACGTGCGCGTTCCTATCTCAAATTACGAACTAAAGAATGATCGTGGGATATGAAAGATCAGCTACTTAGGTTAATTATGCATAACTTTACGCGTGTTTCATTTCCCTTTTTGCCGTACCAATTCGTCTAGACTCAAAGTTATCCCGTGTTTGACTAAGGTGTGTCATGAAGTGAATACTGTTTTACTGGCAAATAAAAACCTGCAGTCCGTGCACATTTGTTTTCACGTATACCCTTATATTGCAAGACTAGCTTATAGTTTTATCACTTAACTAACCCACATTCAGAAAAGCATATCTTATTGAACCTCGGTTTAAACTACACGGACACAGAACCGAACCTAAAACTAACAGTCGNCATTCAGAAAAGCATATCTTATTGAACCTCGGTTTAAACTACACGGACACAGAACCGAACCTAAAACTAACAGTCGAATACGCTGCGCATGAAAACAGCCAAGATTTTCTTTAATTTATGTTATATTCTGGGCTCTTAACATTTTATTGTTTTAAAGCAACATGTAACTAAATGCAGAAACAAATAAATGCAGCTGTGAATTGTGGAAAGCTAAGTTTTGGTGAAAATTAACATCGCCAAAATGCAGTACATAATTTACAAAATTCTTGTTTAATGCATTAAACAAAAGTTTAACATACATTGACAACTATTCGGTCTCAAGTCGAAATTAAAGTAAAAAACGCTTAAGCATATCTGTAGCAATATATTTTAACACAAGTAAGTAGCAAAATAAAATTTGAAGATAATATACAGCCATAACATTTTTTCTTCAAACAAATTTTATCAAATAATCTTCAATGTTTTTGAAAATGCATCNAGATAATATACAGCCATAACATTTTTTCTTCAAACAAATTTTATCAAATAATCTTCAATGTTTTTGAAAATGCATCACACTGTCAAATTATGTTCTGAGAGAATGTAATTTGAATTATTATTTAGAAATTATTTTCATAGTAAGATTTTGTTTCGTTTTTCCATGCAGTCCATTACAGGAAGAAATGTAAGGAATGTTGTAATTTATTTGCGCTTCTTTACGAAATTCAAATTTTAGTTATCAGAGATATTCCCTGCACAATACAATTTAATACATCTGAGTTCGTAATATTATGTGCAATATTAACTTAAAATAGCATTCATGTCGAGACAGCTTCTACATAAATGAATTATCTTCAGAACCTATTTCGTTTCCAGCAATTGTTCGTTATTTTGAAGTTTCTTGACGAACATTTTTGCCGTGCACGATTATGATTGGCTGAGATCGTCAAACATCAAAGAAATTTTAGAACCAGTCCAATATTTTAATATTTGATGGAAACTGAAGTCATCCAACTTTCTCAGACAAATATGGCGGCGTTTATCACGTTTCGATGACGTCATAACTGTCCAACTTTATTTTACCAAACTTATGAGAGAAGTTGCATGATGGGGCAATGAACTCTAACATTCTTCAGGCAAGATGGATATTACTGGCATGTAGCGATAGCACGAAGAAAACCCTCCACACGGAAAGCAAGAGCTTGAAGTGGCGGACATCCGATAGGAAGAAATGAGAGAGCATGATCAAATAAATGAGATCAGCATGACTCTGAGAAAACCCCCACACGGAATGCAAGAGCGTGAAGCCTGACATCATGGTAGGGACCTAGGAGAGATAATCTGGCATGCTGGCGCGGACCTGGGTGGGATAGCACAGAGGAAACCCTCCACATGGAATGCAAGAGCGTGACTTGGGGATATCCGGTAGGAAGGAATGAGAGAGCATGTTGAGAGAAGGTGCATGACGAGGCAATGAACTCGAATATTCTTCAGGCAAGATGGATGGTGCGTGTATGGAGGTATAGCACAGAGAAAACCCTCCATACGGAATGCAAGAGTGTGAAGTGGGTACATCCATTAGGAAAAAATTAGAGCATGAGGAAATAAAGGAGATCGGAAGGACTCTGAGAAAACCCCCACACCGAATGAAAGAGCATGAAGTAGGGACATCCAAGATGGCCAGGAATAACAGAGCGAGAGGAGAAATCCAACATGGCCGCCATTGGCAAGGAATGATAGAGCAGCAGGTTGCTGCATGACATCATCCAAGATGGTCACCAGCTTGTCCCCACCAGGTGGGCCAGAAAGAACATTTTTATACTACTCAAACGCAATGGCATTTATTATACTATTTTACTATCGGACGTTCAATATTGTTCCATTTTACAAACATGATGCATGGGTAATTTATTCATTTCAGTTGGAATTTCTCCTGAATGTACTACTAAGACTAAAAATTTTCTTGAATGTAACCAGACGCTATTTTGGTACTAAATAAATAATCTTAACAATTGGTGACAACACATGAAATTCGCTGTATTTCACCATGGAATGTCTCTCTTCCAAAAAGATTATTTCATTACTAGATAGCATAATGTATACTTTTCTGAAGCCATCTTGGTATTTCAATTAACGTGTTGTCTGCTTACAGCAGATGTGCAAGTATTTTCTTGCCACAAATGCCAACACAGATGCTTACCAAATAATAAATAAGAGAAACCTGCATGGGCCTTTGTACCACTGACGGTGCCCAATGCAGCTGTCTCTTCTACAGGTTTTCTTGTTATGTGCATGCCAGGTACATACATTTAATTTTTTTTCTCAGCTGCAACAATGAAGATACGACACCACTGCACTGTGTCTGTAAATGAATAATGGCCATGAGGGTAACAGATCCTCCTCGCCGTGCTCAGTGTTCACAAATGTTTAACCGCCTTCAAAGTAGGATGAGCAAGAATGAGATTGAGATGCGACGACAAGCAGAGAAAGCTATTGTCCAACTCGAAAGGCAAACTTTTCTGGCCAGCAAGGGAGTGGCTAAGGTGGGCAAAGTTCATAAAGCAGGTAAGGTGGCTGCTAGGCCTTGAAAGAGGGTGGGTGGGTACCCCAACAGACTTAGGACAGGCGGTGAAGCTACATTATACAGAGTCTTACCACAATGAAAGTTATTACAGGGCTATATGTAATGCTCAGAGGAACGTTGATGTGACAGTACTTTGGTCCAGCGTCATGTACGCTCACTAGTGCAGTTCCAGAGTAGGAGTGGGTGGGTAGTTGAACATCATTCTTGCTGCACTGCTCTTGAAATTCGTCCGCCAATGAGCGAGAAGGTCTCGCCGGAAAGGAGNGAGAGAACCCACTAGCCATAGGAAACACCCACATCGCTCCTTGAATACAGAAATCTAAGACCGATTGTTTTGGTGGTGGGCCATGTATTGGAGTCTACGTAAGCCTCTCACTTAAAATGCTACTTCTTAAATTAACATTGCATACAATAAGTCTTACTTCATTGCATATGGCCCCTAATTTAACATCCACCAAGACAATAATTACTCATCATTAAAGAACCTGCTACCAGTAGCTATTCTGGGAATTTGAGGCACAGGAGCATAGGAGTGGTAAATTGCAACGCCAGCATGTACTTAAGGTGTCCCATCACCTATACGCACAAAGCATTAAAACTGATGTGCAGTTTTTTCATAATGCTGCAATTGAGGCTTATGTGGTGGCCTTGAAATTTCATTGGTGAAATGTCTGTAGCAAAGTTTAGGGCAGGGGGTCTTCACTAGTTGTGTGTCTAATATGTCATTCAAAATAGTCTGAAAAGGCTTGTTCCGTTAGCTAGTTAAAATTCTTTAAAACAGCATTTCAAATATACAATTTGTCTTGAAATTACCCATCTTCACTAATACAAAGTGTGTCCTTTACATAGATAAATGCATTTAGGGCAAGGGTGCTGACCACCTTAAAGAAATACCACAAAATATTGAACTAACATGAAAAGCCTAGGTCAAATAAGGAAATAATATTTTTTCATTTAGAATTTTTATTTGAAAGGACCTGCTCTTTTGTTTTTCAAACAATCCAAAACTGAAGACTGACAAACTGGTTAATCATTTTGCACTTGCATTCTGATAGCTGAAACTAGAGTTGCAAACCCCAAATTTCAAAAACTAGGATTTTAAGTTAGAAAAACCAGGACAGTTCAGTTTAAAAACAGGATGCAGCAATAGATAAGCAATAGTTAAATTAATATGTAGTGAAAATAGGTTAAATCAAATTTTTAATAAAAGTATTCAAATAAAATTATATGAGTTGAAATCTAATAAATTCTAATATTACAAACTTATTTATTTTTATTATACTTTTCAACCCCACCAATTTCCCTCAGTATCTGTGGTTGAGTTAACAAATACTCATAAAATTGGTCACACTTCATATCTATGTTATAGATAGTTTTGATGATTGCAGCTACTGTTGTTGGCAGTAATCAATTTCTTTCTTTTCACCACTGTGAATTTATGTGAGAAAAGACTCTCTCATCATTAGCGTTATGTCCTGGTATACTAAACACATATTCTGCCACTTTCCGTAGTTTTGCATACTGTTCCTCGGAAATACATTGCTTAAAATATATTAGCCACAAGGAGTTTAAGCTGTCGTCTTTTTTGAGTAGAATTCAAATTTTTGCTAAAATTTTTCAAATTAACCCACTTGTCAAATAATTTTTAGTCGTTAATTTCAATGCCGTGATCTTTTAAACAGACCAAAGATTTTTCAATGTTGCTCCAATCTAGCAAATCAGACCCTGTTAGATCAATCCAGTCGAAAACTTTTAGGTCCTCAAATGGTTCAATCCACATTTTTAAATAGTCATTGATTTCATTATTAAATATATTATTTTAGTTGAAAATTCTCCTGTGTTCTTCCTGTTATCATGCAACTTCTTTAAAATTGTTCTTACTCTTAGAGGACAAAAAATTTTTGTTATCCTCTCCTCTAGTAATGAAATAACACTACCCAAAATTTTCCTGATTTCAACAACACTGTTTTCTTTTCTTTCCACTCTTTCAATATTTATGTGAATTATCGTCATTACTGAATGAACGAGGTACAGGTAACCCTCGGCATACTCATTGTTAAAAAAACTGCATAATGTTCTGTGGAGGTTTATCTAGACTAATAAAATATTCTTTTAACAACTCATGGTATTTCAAAAGTTTTTCAATTGCCGGAAAAAGGCTTAACCAGCATGTCTTGGAGTGAGACTGAAGTTGAGTATACTCCATGCCAGTATCATTGCAAAACGGTCGCAGTTTTTCTGTTCAAACAGTGTATGTAGAAACATGATAATAAATTTTTACAATTATTAATTCCACTTCTATGGGCAGAATGTCACATCCGTGATGAACAGCATTATTGAGTAAATGAGCAGGACAACCAATACCTATAATGTCTTCGCCTAATTTGTCCTTCAGTTTACAAAACACATTGTTTGTTCCCGCTCTTTCTCTACCACCAAAGTTCGTATTGCAATTATCTACTGAGAATGCTACACGTTTTTCTGTTATATTATATTTTTGGAGCTGATTTACTAAACTCACCAAAGTTTCAGCAGTTTCATCGGGAACTGTTTCAATGTCTAATATTTTGGAACTTAGGCCTTCGCCACAATAATTGAAATACTGAACCAATACAGAAATTAATTTAGTTGCCCCATGATTTCTAGCGTCTCAACAGACACTAACACACAATATTCTTTTCAAGTCATCTGTAATCTTCATTGAAGAATGAGGACTTAAAATGCCAGTCACAATTGCAGTTACCTTTGTTCTGTTGCACGTCATTTCTTTTGCAATTTGTGAATCGCTAAACATTATTTTATTCAACTGCAACGCATAGTCTAAGAGTTAAAAGACATATGGTGACAAATTGTGTGGTAAGCTGCAGCCCCTTCAGCAGGGAGTCTTCTTATTTGTTGACGATTTCTTTATAAAAATGACAGACTTTAGAAGTATCTGCCTGGGATTGTAATCTCTTCTTATGCTTGGCTGTTTTCTGATGCTCCTCAATATCTATCGCACCTCTGCTGGCTACAGATATACTGGATTCACAAAATACAACAATACACTTCANGATATACTGGATTCACAAAATACAACAATACACTTCAGAGTCAGACTTGCCGCGCTTGAACGAGGGAAACCTTTTTTTCTGAAACTTTGTTGAAAGTGCATTTTCGTTTTGGCATGTTGAGGAAACGAAAAACTTATAAATACAATTATACAGCTGAAACAAAAGAAATGCCAGTAAAAAGAGAGCTTGATTTTTTTTTTATTGGGGGATGGGGAGTTTGTGAGAAGTACACAGGCATATGCACAACACTCCACTATTGATGTATCTCTGGATACTTCACTTAACCTCTCTTGCCGCTGAATGTCCACTTGGTGCGGCGCTCCAGCCTCAGTGTTTACAAACAATGATATCGACAAGCAGCCGACACATTGAAATTAATTTTTCTTCATGAATTTGCAAAAAGTACAGGTGATATGAAATAGTTTACCAACATGATTTTGTATTAAATTGCTTGAGTTTACTTTTTAACTTTACATTTGAGTACCGATCTTATTAAAAAGTGTGAAATAAACAATCTTAAAAATTGATTTCGGGCACTTTTTTATATGGTCACTTAACCCAAGGTAGTAAGTAGATATATGCAAAATTAGCATGTTTCTGAATACACTATCAAGTATAAAAAGTTGACTCGACACTTCTCTCACCTATGACTTACAGGCTGCATGCGGGGTCAACACAAAGTCGTACTCGGGTT
>NQII01002241.1:363008-375363 GCA_002778355.1 Clitarchus hookeri | reverse complement strand
ATTCCCGGGAAACTAATTTCTCGCAAATCAGATATGTAACAGTAAAATATTATGGTGCAACATCCTCGCGTCCCGTGGTGGCCATTCTAAATTAGTACTTTTTGTAAGCCAATATAGGCAGGTTAACTTTATACATTTTTATTTGCCGCACCACTTCATCCAGTCAATGATTATTTCCATTATGCCAGATAGTTCATTCGTTTTTATTCTGCGAGCCAACCTCTGTTTATAGGTTGCCAGGGAGTGTGTTGATTTTTGGAATACGGCAGTCTCTTTTCACTAAATGAAAATTAATTTTTATTTTAATATTCATGGCTTCCTCCAATCTGATAAAATATTGATTACGATTTATTATGTATAAATATTGTTTTTAACAGACACCTCTGCCACCGTTGGAAAGTTTATTTAATATAATACTTAAAACTAAAAATGATTTCGTTCTTTGTGTCCAATTTCAACTAGATATCTGAGAAAGTAATACTCTAGAATTAAATCTCGCCGGAGCTTAATTATTTATTGAAGTACTTACATATGCAACCATACATACGATTTGGAAAAAAATTATACTATTCTGATTTTAAATAACATTTGATAAATACATATTATTTAATGCAATAGAATTAGGATATATGAAGTATTGCTTATTTAAAGTATTCAGACGGACCTATGAATTCTGGTTCCCGTGCACTAATTTCTTGCAAATTATATATGTAACAGTAAAATACTATTCACACGGTGTAAGTCAATGGGTTAGGCCTGTAAGCTGTAATACAATCACCGTAGCGTTCCAGTAAGAAAATAACAATACCGTTACCGTGCGAGCCTGAGAAAGTTTAGCCTACAACCGCAGTAAGAAAACTCTTACGCTACCAATCAGTAACGAGCAGGCTCTACATGTTCACAGATATTTAGATACTGGCTAACCTGATATAGAAATATGTTATTATTAAATATGTAAAATAAAATATATTTTTGTTATTAAATTGTTTAAATTTTCAATTTTTTTTTTTTTTTTTTTATGTTTGCTACGTATTTCTGCGTGTTAACTTTAATTGGCCCATTTTTATAATTATCATCAGATTTGTACAAAACTAGACGAGCTCGGAACAAGGTCGTCTTATTGATAATTGTTTTCACCAAACACTCGATGCATGTGTACAAAATGTCCGTTAAAAAGAAACGTAAATCTGAAATGTACCTTGCAGTACATTAGCAGCAATTTTCTTCTAACAGATATTCATTCTGCACAGATTTGCGTAGTTGAAAATGCCGAATTGTGATTGGCCGGCATAGACCGCCTCTTAAGAAAAAATAAAATGTTCTGTCCTGCTTACGGCGAGCGGTCATTCCACGTCGTGCGTTGTTTTGTAGCACGCGTCGTGAAGAAGTACGTGTTCTATTTTCTACGGCTATTTCTTACTGCGATTATAGCATAGCCTTTAAACTACAGATGCCACTTGGAACTTTATTCGCTTCCTTAAGGTAACTAACGCAGGAAAATCCTTGTAAATGCCACGTTTTATCACTTTCAGATTTGTTTCCTCTTTGGCCATATTAAATAGGATAAAAGTTAAAAGTAGCGTTTTTTCTCCCTCTGAAGAAAAATTCGTGTTCCCAGTACATTATTTATCGAGATATACATACGTAAAACGCAAACGCGGATTTNCCCCTCTGAAGAAAAATTCGTGTTCCCAGTACATTATTTATCGAGATATACATACGTAAAACGCAAACGCGGATTTCGCACACAATACTTTACTAGGAGATCCCCTGAATATTCGCATCAATGCAAGTCCAGTACCATGGTGCATTTATAAACTAAACACGTGTAACAAATTCGTTGGCAGACAAGAAACCATTTTCGAAAAATTATCACCACCACCAAAGAACGTCAACAGGTTCACTTACATATCTGGAGAAGTTTGCGCTGTCCCTCTCAGGCGAAGTGTCCCCAGTCTGCGTTCTCCGACCACTTAACTACTACTGTCTTCAGCGCGAGTCAGTCTTCACCCAGCCAAGCGTCCCCATTTGACCAGTCCGCGAGCACGTGTCGTCCTAGCCGCGAAAGATCCACGAAAGCTGTTGTAGCGTATAGAACAAGCGTCCCGAGATCTGCCGAATACACCCGAAGCGTGGCAGACGACTTGTTATCACACATAGCGCATGGAGTTAGTGTTTAAAAACATCAGCGAAACATAGCTTTTGTGTTTCTGGATTTAGTAAAACCACCTGATTCTTAACGCCAAGTTTGTCACAAAAAGTGCCTTAAAAATCTTTCATCCCCTTCTACTCCTATTTTAAAATTATATCCTAACCATTTGCACGTGGTGCCATCGTGCGGCATGTCGAGTAATTTACGCTGAAGGTAGGTTTATATTCAGTAGGTTTATACTGAAACCTGAAACACGGGTTTCGGAAAGCACAGTTTGTGTACGGTATAAAAGCTGCCAAATTGCGGTTTCGCCGTATCGCGTCGAATATTAGGTTTCGTGCGCGGTATAAGCAACGAAACTTCGGTTTCGTTTGTAAATATATGAGATGTACAACTAGAACATGTTGAAGAGTAAAACGAGATGTTTCATTGGTTAAGAATAATGTGTGAAAATGCAGAGTGTTTATATAATTTTGCTGTAGGTACGAAAATAACTAATTCACAATAATATGCTGCATCTTAAAAAAATTATGAAATACAATTTTTAATTATGTTTAATCAAGGAATGTATGCAACTTTAAATAACTTTTGTGTCGTATTTATGGTTTTCTGCGAAATGTACATATTTCCTTTCCGTATCACCAGTACAAAAAGGATTAATTTTTTTCATTGTTTTGAAACAAGTGATTTCCGGCATAAAACAACACACGAAACACAAGTTTCCAAAACGGAGTTTCGTGTGTTGGTACAAACACTTCACTAAAACCTTAGTTCGAAAAGTTGGGTTTCCGAAACTGAGGTTTCGGCTGACGGTATAAACATACTGATTATCAGTTAACACTTGCACCACTGACCATGCAACTTAAAGTCGACGTGCAAGTAGAGGTTTATACATAAACGGAGTATTAACACGCGAAAGTTTGAATTGTACTATATTCTTAAACATTTGAGTGCATTTGACTTTCTAATGCGTCCAAGAGCAGTCGGACATCTCAAGAACGTGAGATTCAATTCGAAATTAGCGTAGAGCTATTCAAATGTTAACAATGGTTGTTTGTTGTTACTGAGAAGCTATACGATGAAACGGAAGAAATTGTGAATAGAAGAAAAAGAAGCCTAGATCACGCTGTGTGAGCAAGAGGAAACTCGTACTGGCACCACTAACATACTGCATATGTAAGTCCAAACATATTTCGGTGGCACTAGCGCGGAAGACGCCCTCGGAAGTTCCACCTGCATGCATTTTATCGTGCAAGTTATGTCCAAATTAAAGTGGCGCAAATGCTAGGTGCTTATGTAAACCTAGCTTATATAATTGTTTCTTCTTTCCCAATCTCCTCCCGTGGCACATATTGACTTGTTTCACAACAGCTCGACGCAGCTACGTACATATTGTTATGTTTGCCAATTCATACCTGAAAGGGGCTATGGGCGTAGCTAAATAATGAGTCATGATTAAGTAGAGTATAACAGTATATGACGGGGTTTATTGAGCATAAGGATTATACAATAACTATTGATGTGACTATTGATCGGGGGAGCTTAAAAGGAATACCAAGATGCTAATTAATTATATGAAATATTATTCCCTCACGCCATTACTATCACATTTAAATTGGGAAAGTCCCCACCTTGTTCATGTTGCCGGAGGCTGATTCTAGGAGGCGGTTACCGACGGCCGGACACACCCATCTTCAGTGGTCTTCTCGTTCCAGTGGCTCGGTGACAAAAGACGCCGCTCCCGGTGTTACGCTGGCCTATATCGGGCGCGTTGTTTAATATTTTCGGCCCCGTTTACTNGCTCCCGGTGTTACGCTGGCCTATATCGGGCGCGTTGTTTAATATTTTCGGCCCCGTTTACTGGCCGGTGGAGGGGTTTTCTGAAACTGTCTTTCGCAAGGTGTTATTGCAATCACGCTCGTGCCCTGGTTCAATGTTTGATGGTGTTATCAGGTAGGCCGTTCAGCTAAGACTCGGTCACTTCATAACAATGTGTACAGTTGTAGCTGTCGCCGACCGACGGCGACGAGTACTTTGCACGGAATTCTACACTAAAAATAAAATATTTGAGGCGCTCGATTGTAAAACACGGTAACCAACAAAACGTCATCTGTCGGAATCGCAAAATGAAAGTTTGAGTGACGAAACGGAGCCGTTTTTGCCTTGAAAATGCTATTAATCCCTACTAGTTGTCTTGCACGGAGTTTGAATAGCGTAGGGACATTGTTGCAGTGGCATTGGAGCCGACCATGTAGATATTGTGTGTTACAATTGAGTACTACATAAATCCAGCGTGGAATGTGCCACATACCAAGTTTTACGCTAATTGTGTTGCAAGTAGTTTGTATGTTAAGTGGTAGATACCATACAAGGTATTGCCATATTTATAAGTATACAAATATTAATATAAAACAGTTTGCGTTGCGTTTAGCTTTATTTTCGTATACGGAAATACATATACGTTTACTTATGTGTGCAGTGTACATCCACACTTTTCACGAAACCGACATTAACGACCAAATACAACGATTAATCGGTAATAGAGCCCAATAGGGGCCGATGGGAAATTGTTTTGTCCTGATAGTATTTCCGTCTATATTAAATGCTTCTTTATTAGTCGCCAAAAGGGCTTATCTTAATAATGCCTAATAGTTTTGAGACAATTCGTTTTACCATCAGCCCCTATTCTTATATCTTCGAATATTTTGAATGTGCATCTGATAAATATATATTTCAACGACTGCAACTAAGCCACATCAAAACAGTGGGCTTATTTAGTTACATTTACATTCTACGCATGTTTACTTGATAAGGCCTTCTGTTATAGTGATTTGCCTCTTGCCTATACTCATGACATGTAAAATATGGTATCTACGTAGATACCATAGCATTGATTCCCATAAAACAGCAATTCCTACACGATACAAATTCGGTATTGAATAAGATATTTCACATTCTACAGGTTAATTTAATATGTCTTCCAATAATGCAGACAGTATACGTACAACACTAACTGTACTTATGGCAATGTTGCTTTACACGCGTATTAACAAAATACATAGGGCAAATAACACGATAAATAACTCAGATACCATGTTTTACGTGCTTGAGGGTAGATGTCTGGGTAAATGTTTCGTGCCATTTTTATCAGTATTCTCGTCCCAACTGTTTCACAAACATATGGTGTATGTCATCTGGATCAACGTCAGTTTTGTGGTCAGTACTACTTCTACAATCTCTATTTGTAACAAACAAACACCTTTTAACTGCATCGATACTAGCACAGTGAAGGTGGCAGGCCGCCATATTTGTCATATACCATGGTTTACTCCCAAACAGCTGCTAGATACCATGGTTTTGTGCGCACTTTTTTTCACTTTACAACAAACTATTCCTAATACGATCGTCACATATTACTGATTACACTCTTCGGATTCTAGTGCAATCAATATCTCATTTTTGTACAAAATGTCAGTTACCATGTTTTACGACCGAGCGCCTCATTTATGGTTGTAGCAACCAAATGTATGTACCCATAACTAATATAGACTAGCAAACAAAAAATTAAAACACCTAGAAGGAGTAATGCAAATTAAATTAAACTACCTGTGTTGGAAGGTCCTGTGGCTTTATTGCAATGATTACAATATCATATCACACCGACAGCATATTTGGCAGCAAGGACATATTGCTAGTCCCATGTCAGTAGGATATAGCACCAAACGGTGCCTCGACAACATTCATATATTCGGTTCGGAAGGGAATCGTACAGCCATTTTATCCTCTCCTGATTCGAGTCGTCCCACAGTTGCTGTAAGTTGCTCTTGATTTTCTGCAGATCGGAACGGATTTCGGAGCTGACATCCCAGCTAATCATAGACGTACTGTATGTGCAACGTGTGAACTATCGATGACATGTTTAAATAATGTAACAGCGTGCTCTGTCATAAGGGGTAATAGATGAGGAAGCAGGATGCACGGCTGTGCCATCAGGGTCCCGCGAATCACTTTACCGTAATACCTGGAGTACTGTCGTCTCTCTCCACAAAAATTGGCAGGGCGTGTTCTCTCCCCTCGAATTCCCCCTATTCTCACACAACGGTCATCCGTGGTAATTCAGTCGCCTAGACGTGGTGTGGGACGACACGGTGTGTTACAGTGAGTTCAGTAACCTTAGGGTCCGCGGTGGTGTATTGACTAGACCGCTCGCCTCCCACCGGCGGTGTTGCTCCTGGATTTTCGCATGTGGGGGATCGTGCCGGACGATACCGCCGGCCGGTCGGTTTTCTCTGCGATCTTCTTCTTCCCCCACCCTCGCATTCCGGCGCTGCTCCGTACTCACCTCGCTTCACCCTCATCGGCTCTCAAGATCTTGTTGTTAAAAGCTGCCCTATCCTCCGCACTCAACTATAATCTCACTTGACTGCGCAACTAACCAAATAAGTCATCGTTTCCTAGATCTCAGCTGGTTATTTTACAATAATTCTGGCAATACTTAATAAAAACATGTACTGTGAGATAAAAATAATATTTACATTGTCGATCACAGTAGCCAATGGTTCTTGCTAATGAGCTTAGAAGGCAAAGTCACACGGGGCGGAAGGATACGTAATAGCTGAAATCAGACTCCAAACCAAGCTTTCAAGTGTGTTCAACTAACCACTTTACCCTTTACGCCATGCCAATTAGCCGTGCAACACTTTACGTCGTACTATTGGTGTAGTTTATTTGTTACGTAAGGCGTATTGAACTACCTGCATAGCACTAATTCGCCTGTTAGACGCGTAGAGAAAAGTTGCGATAACGGCAAATTTACACGCACTGCAAATGGGTCATCAAGGGTGTGGCTCTGAAACAGCGTGCCATCTTTTAACCATGTGAATTAAGGTAATGGGTAAGTGAGTGAAGAGATTTGGGCGGCTCTTAACAGCGAGGTCTTGAGAGCCGATGAGGGTGGTTGAGTATGGAGCAGCGCCGGAATGTGGAATGGCGGGGAAAACGGGAAATCCCCGAGAAAACCCGCCGACCAGCGGCATCGTCCGGCACGATTCCCACATGCGAGAATACGGTGACCCGGCCACGGATTGAACCCGGTTCGTCTCGGTGGTATGCGAGCAGTCTAACCGCTCAGCCACCGCGGCCCCTACGGTAATGGGATCTTTAAACAGTGGCTATCTCATTAGGTTATCTGAGTAAATATAATTGCATGTTCTCACTTGTATAAGTACTACATTAGCAACTTTCGGTGTTGGAATTACCACACTTGCAAAACCAACTTAGAATCGCTAGTTGTGGCGATGTTCGCTTGTAACAAATAATTAGTGTTATAGAAATAGACAATCATAAACTGGTACACTGAGGAGAAACTATTCTCATACGCTACCCGTTAGCAGACACTACTCAAAGACATTCAGGAATTTCTATATTCGTTCTTGTCTACTAAAATTCCGCGCACCATTTGGCGACCTAGGTAGCTGGGCCCTTGGGAAACAGCCTTCGTATTTTACACAATGCATATTATAAAGTTTATTATAATTTTTTACATCCGCTGATTAAATGCATTATTTTATTGGATTTAGTTCCCTTCCTCCATTTATGAAAAGTTAAAATAACTATGATTCAACCTACCCATGTACCCAGTGAATCAGTCTAACCGGTGGTAGGCATTCCAAGCGCCCAGTTAACTCGGGTTAAATTCACGTGGAAACCAGGCTACTTTATACAATACTTCCTTCATTGATGCTTTCGTAATGGTCGATTTTATAGAAATTATCACTTCGCTTTGGTAAATACACAGATCACTGCGCCCGTTTGATTTGCTCCAGTAGAATAAATACTACAAATTTACGTTTACCATATATTTAACAGCGATTCTGTTTGCTTCTAGTGTTTTTCCCACGTGAGCGGAGCCCATGCCAATCCAGCGATTACCTGGGGCATGATCATGGCTGGGAACATGTCCATCTTGAAAGGGCTGTTGTACGTTGTAGCCCAGATGGTTGGAGCGACGATCGGTTCTCTATTACTCAAGGTAAGGTTATATGAAATATTAAAGTACCTATGAACTGGGATTTCTTTATACCTTCTGGGGTAACTTTGAACCACTTTTTTTTTTATTCAGCAAAGGAACAACGAACTATAGATGTGTAATTTAAATTCTAAATTTTATCTGACCATTGAAGTTGGGCTATTCCTTTACCGAATGACAAGAAAACGAACATTTTTAGTGGTTCAAAGTTACCCCAGTAGATTCAAAGTAACTCCGGTTTTCGGTATTTCAACTAACTTATTAGCAGTTTGAACAATAAACTTCTAATTTTCAGTTGTTAGTCTGCCCAAGGTTTGGCCGAAGCAGGGTCCTCACTGCCATTGGATAGAAATGATATTATAAAAATAACGAAGGATTTATCCCACAGTTTTGGAGCTAGCTTTTTTTCAGATTTAATTAAATTCGTAAACCTGTCAAACTTCCATTGTCGAAGCTGACAACGAGAAAAACAACAAAAAAAGGAGAGAGGGCGAATTGCACACATAAATTTTCTTGCTCTTTAAGTTAGTTACATCCTGATATAGTTCGCCTTATGTGTTGTCATGCTTTCCGTTTATTTTCTATGCTGTCGGTTACGTTTAGTGTATTTTATTTGTCGGGGCTCGCGGTGGTGTAGTGGTTAGACTACTCGCCTCCCACCTTGGCAAACCGGGTTCGATTCCCGGCGGGATCGCTCCAGGATTTACGCGTGTGGTAATCGCGCCGGACGATGCCGCGGGTCGACGGGTTATCTCGGGGATCTCCCGTTACGCCCGACCATTCATTCTGGCGCTGCCCGATACTCACCTCGCTTCACCCTCATCGGCTCTCAAGACCTCGATGTTAAGACCCGCCCAAATCTCTTCACTCACTCACTCGTTTCATTTGTCAGAATTGGTGACTGAATTATTCTTATCCAAGTTGTGTTTTTGTCNCAAATCTCTTCACTCACTCACTCGTTTCATTTGTCAGAATTGGTGACTGAATTATTCTTATCCAAGTTGTGTTTTTGTCGGTTCTTTAGGTTTTTATGTCGTCTTTCACATTGTTGCTGTGTTTTTGGTGATTATTTTGGGGTTAAATTCTTGTCCTCGTTTTTTTTCCGTAACTACGGCATTTTAATTTTTGTATCTTTATACTGCGGGACAGTAAAAAAAGGCGCTCACAGAAGGATGCATTGGATGGTACTGACACTTTAAAGAGATAGTAATGCAGACGAGGAATACACATAATCACAAATACAGAGCAGTTACATATGAATCTGTGTGGTGTGCAGTCCGGTCATCTGCAGTAGTGCGTCGCGCTCCCTCGCACTGCGATACACGCTGCAACACGGTCTGGCGTGGAGTCCAGCAGACGCCGGGTATTGTTCTGAGGTACAGTTGCCCACTATTGTTGGACGGTGGTTTACAAATACCGGATACCGTGGCACGGCGGCAGCTGGCCCCACGCATGCTCGATTGTTGACATGTCAGGGGAGCGGGCAGGCCATGGCAGTGATTCAACATGATGGAGGCAGACGTGGGCGACCCGTGCCGTGCGCGGTCTCCCCAGACCATCACGCCTGCCGTGGGGGAAGTAAGTGTGCTGCTCGATAACGAGATTGGGGGATGGCACGTCTTGGCTGTGATGCCCGTCGTACGTACAACAGCTACCCGGCCATAATAGAGAGCACGGTGAGAGCTGGCTCGAAGGGTGGGTGGGGTCACTGACTTCCTCTAACCAACCAAGCGGGAAAACCTTTCGCATGCCTGTCACCACCGACTCGGGAGAAGAAACATGCGAGTCAAAAGTAAGCTTTACGAGTTATGTTCTGCTTTGCCAAGCCTTTAGTTCTGTCGACCACCACTGTCGTCTCCCCTAGTTTGTGTAGGTTGCTCGGATCGAGCTCTTGTCGCACTGAATTAGTAGGTTTTCAGTAGTGAGCTCAAAACCCGATAGATGGCACATCGCGTTCCTAAAATCATTAATTCCAATTGACTGCCATATATTTGCGTGTAAGAAATTTGATACGAAATTATTATCTACAACTGGCCTTTTTTTTGTACGGTACATTGCAATAAATTAAAACGGGTTCTCGGTGTATGAGAAAACCGGGTTTTGGATTTATAAAAAGCAAAGTAATAGCTACTAGTTTATTAACATTAGAACTTCGTTAAAATAAAGTTTTGTTAGTTTTTATTACAAAAAGTTTATTTTCAGTAGCTATTTACAGTAGTCGCTAAAATTCTTAGATATTGTCCAGCAGTATTGTCTTACTATGCAAACATGGAAGATATTCCCAATCGATGAATTTGAACTCTACAAAGCATCAGTGTTTGTTTAACAGAGTTTATAAAATGTATTGTTTAGAAGGTCAGGCACTATTCTTAAAAACTAAATTGCTTATAAATCAAGATAAAAGAATGCGAGAAGTAGTACGTTTTATTAAAAGTAGGGTTTGTTTTAAGTGGTGAATAAATTCTTAATTTTTTTTTTTCTGGATTGGGAACGTATTTAACAATTTTATTTTCAATAGCCGATAGGCGACTGGATAAGAAAGCCCAAATAGGCCCTACAAAAATAAGACGTGGAGGTGAAGACATAATTCCTTGGTTTCAAAGAAAAACAAACTTAAACACCACGCACACTACTATCAAGTAACGGCTTTTGATTGACATAGATAATTTTTAAAGTGTACATTTTTATTTTCAATTCTGATGAACTTGTTCAGCGAAACTTTTTTCTGTGGTAGATTAAACTGTTTCTAGAAATAATTAGGCGAAAATCAGCCAAAAATTTCAGAAAATCTTTAAAATATCTTCTTATGTAATTTGTCTACTCTCACTATAAAAATTTGCTAAAGGCATTCCTTACCTATAAAAAATAAGAAAATCGATATAGACCTAACCAATGAGCCTACTTTCCTCTACATGGATGCAAATAATTTTGATGTGGTTTTTTAAAAACACTAGATGGTAGGTGGTCTTGATGTCTCGTTTATAGCGATATCATTTGAAATGTACCCAGAAACAAATGGCAAATGCAATACTAGTGATACTATTACAAATATACACGTGCCTTACCCGGGACTCTAACACAGAATGCCTTATACCGTAAGCTGGCGTGCAGTCAACTACATTACATAGATGAGATTCTGTGCATCAGCTTTAATCACTTAAATCATGTAAGTTAGCATGGCCTACAGTAGCACTACTTTTGTGCAGAATTGGGTGGAAATAGGTTGACTGGTTGAGAAATGGCATAAAAGCTTCAGTTTTTCATTTGACGCTATCGTACAAAATGGCCTAAAAACCGGCCCTGTGTAGGCATATCTTGGTGCGTCTAATAGATAATGTCAATATAAAAAGTTTGGTTGAAATTTGTTAATTTATTTAATAGATATTATTAAATTATGTAAATCATTTATATTGCACCATTTTGAAAAGAAAGTGTTTGACCCACTTAAATTATGTAAGTTTACATGGTCCATTTTAGTACTACTTGTGTGCAAAATTTGGTGGGAATTCGATGAATGGTTCTCGAGATATGGCATAAATGTTGCATTTTATCACCTGGCACTATCTTACAAAAAGTCGGAAATAGATTATCACAATAAGTGAAATATCTAAATGATTTCTATGACTGCCATACTGTAAATGAAGCCAGACAAATTAAAATATGGCCGACTTTAGCACCTCTTGTGTGCAAAGTTCAATGGGAATCGGTGAGTTTGTCCCGGACAAATGACATAAAAGCTCCAGTTTTTCATGTGGATGCACTGTCAACTTACGAAGTTTGGTTTAAATTGGTTAAATGTTTCCCGAGAAATAATGTACAAGTGTATTTTGATCTATTTGCACTAATCTTCCAAAACTGTGGATTAATAACATTATCACTTTCTAAATTCAATGCTTATATCATGCACTGTAAACATGCCAAATGGTGTTTAAATCGGTTACGTGGTTCGCGAGATATAAAAGTGTATTTTTTCAATTTTCCCTATCTTCCAAATTGGCGGATAAATACCTTACAGGTTTCTAAATTAAATGCTTACACTATGCGTTGTAAACGTACCAAATTTGTTTGAAATCGATTAAATAGTTCCCGAAATCTAACATACTGCTATAAATTTAAAAATTGCCACAATTTTGAAAATAGGTACCCGGCGTGATCGTAAACTGTAAATGTCATAT
>NQII01002241.1:257935-362951 GCA_002778355.1 Clitarchus hookeri | reverse complement strand
GGAAAAGACATACATTCCAGACAGACGTTCAGGTGATTGCATAAGCCTATTTTTCCTTCAGAAAGCAGGCTAAAAACCCCAGCCTCGGAAGTGTATTGGAGTTCGTATACGCAGCATTCTGTACTGCGAGTCAAGTTAATACCATAGTTATAAAAATTATTTGTGTCAGTGTTTGTATTTTTGCAAACATTTTCAGTTACTTTTTGAGTTCTGCAAATCGCGTGACAAAAATAATACAATCTTAATTGCCCTGGCTCGGAAGTATGGACTGCCGTACATTGTTTTGTCAATATTCCTACAACTATCAGAAAATTGGAAGTGTGGCGTCACGGTCATGCTTGCAATATGATGCAAACAAGGTATTTCATTTAAATGAGTTAATGTATTTATTTTGACTTGGTAATACGGATGTTTAGAAACACAGCAAATACAACCCGAACAGTGTACTTGAGGCACATTATGTTATTTATAATACATCGTGACCTCTGTAACTGTATTTTCCAGAAAACTATCTCAACCACTGAATTCAGCAAAAAACAAGTTGTAAGTTTGTGGCTCTGATAACCGTTATTGCAATTATTGTAATGAAAATAGCTGCGGAAAGCATATAATTAGTGTTCACGTGTGATAGTTTGACGTGTTGTGTAATGTTTTGTAAGCTAGTAAAGAGTGTTCTGTAAAGATGAAAAATACTGAGTTTTCATAAATATAAGGTAAATTCTTTATGAAATAAATAAAATAATGTGTATGTTAATTAATTATGTTTTTTACTTGTTGTTAGGTTCTACATTGAGAAGCGTTACTATGTAGATAATAATCACTGATTTAATCAACCTTGACATTGTCTATTCAGTGGATTATTGCGAATAAAATCAGTTTGGAAATCATTGTAAGATTGATTTGCGTTTTGTCTACATTGTTGAGAACGTGTGTTAAAATTAAAGTATTGAGAACCTTAACGTTGTGTTTTAGATTGTCCAAACGCTTGGTACTTGAAATGTGAAAACCTGAGAGATTTATTATTGGCTCTTCTTAGCAAGTGGCACAAGCATTAGAAAGTATGACTAGTGCTCTACATGAGTTTTCCTAAACAAATGAATACTAGCCATAATATATTAAGAGATCGATTTGAAAGGTATTATCAATAACAATAAAGGTAAAGTAGACTATTTTTTGAACGAAAAGACATTTAACAACATTGGTAGTAGAAGGCTCATGTTATAGGAACCAATTTTGAAAATTAATTTTAATAATATATTACAAGCCAACGCCTTTCTTATTTAAAGTTATCTAGTTCTCGGTGCATATTTTTTAATTATGTGAATATAATTAATATTTTAATGAACTGAAGATTAAATTAGCCCTGTTAATATGTCTCGGCAGATGTGCACGAATTTGGGAACTCAAATGAGGAACACTTAAAATAGTTTCGTCCATACTACAACAAAGCTGAGAGTTTTGATTTCTATGATGATGACCCGTTGAGATTAGGGTTGCCACCTTTTTTTCAAGCAAATAGAGTACATTTCCTTTCTAAGGTAAAAAAAAAAAGTACAACATCTTAAAATAGAGTATTATTTATTTAACCTACTATTTTTTTTCCATATATATTTTTTGTTGCTTCTGGCAACATCTAACAAATATTTATTTTCAAAGAACGTTTTCACGGCGTCTTTACAATCTATGATCATATTTAAATATATAAATAATTCATTTTTCCCACAGGCTTTTGTACTTTTGCCTTCGTTTTGTTTGCTTTGTATGATCCGATTCCAGTAATCGTTTTTTAGGTGTACTTAGAGATATACAGTTATCTGCATCCATAACTGAAGAATTATCACACACAATTTATACGTACAACACTACACACCAAGCAAAAACGGAAAACAATAATTTGAACTTCGAAATTTTCCAAAACCAACAGCAACACAAGTTACACACACAAGTGGACAAGTTGACATGATAATGTTATTTGACATTGACATTTTAGGTTACGTTCAAAAGCGACAGTGCTGCTTTGCATTTAATTTTATCGACGCGATGCGTTCTGTTCCACGCAATATTCGCTTTACCTTTTTATTTTTTTTCGTAAACAATTAAATAAAACCTTCAAACGTCGAAATAGATTAAATAAAGTATTTTCACGTACTTTATTGTCCTCATAAAGTATAAAGTACGTTTAACCGAAAAAAAGTACAATACTTTATTATAAAGTACGGGTGGCAACCCTAGTTGAGATATCTAAATTCCAAAATATGAGAGTTGACGGAAGGACCTAATATTTCTCGTCCGGCTAAAATTATCCTAATTAAACAAGCCATGCATTTAACGAACGATTTTGCCCAAATATTCAGAAGTTAATCTTTTCACATGTTGTTGGCTGGTACGTTGCAACAAAGATTTGTGAAAAGGCATATTTAACTGTCACTGGCCTATATATATTCATTAAATATCCTATGCTGGAAAAAAACACTTCTGAAGGTTCAGAAGTTGTAATGTGTTTAGAAGAATCTTCGTTCCGAACTGACGCAAACAAAGTAAGGAAGAAGTTAGTGTAGCCCGTGAGAACGCAAAGAAATATTTCTCAAGTGAATTAACTAACTTTAGTTTGAAAATTCGTGACCGAAATACGAAAGTGATTTATCTGTATACGGTACTTAACGCAAATATGAATACCCGCACAGTTTCATACCACTCTAACTGCCTCTCAAGTGTTTGTAGCCCACGAGATTGTAATGGATAAAATGTTTGTGTTAAGAATTATTGCTGTTATGTTCTATAATTCTTACTGTAAGGGCGAATTTCACACACATTTACGCATTTTCGTATTTAATTATGATAAAAACTAAAAAAAAAAAAAACATTTATCGCAGTAAGTGGTACCACCTACGCACCAAGTGGTGAAGAAGTGGGATACACGCATGAAAATTAACAGAGGATTAGAACCAATACTGAGTTGCTAATAGGAGTTCATTTTCATTAGAGCCCGTCGTGGCAAAGAGTGAAAACAATTAGCGGAGCCAACGAACATTGAAACATCTTCGATACTAGTCGATTGATACTGCTCACTCGTAAAAATTACCATTACGAATTTATTTTTGTTACATAATAAAAATTGCCTATGACAGTATGTAATATATATATATATATATATATATGTTAATATGTATTAAAAATAATAACGTAGATTGGAGTAAAAATATTACCCAATCAGATATATGAATTTTTGCGAGCTGATTTCTCATAATGGAAGTGTAAAAGATGTTAGATGCGCCAGCGACTGTTCCGCCGCTCCCAGATGCTTGGCGCCCTTGGCAGTCGCGTATGGTCACGCCGGCTCTGCATCAACGTCCTATGAAATGTAAGAAAGTTCATACGGCTGAAGCCAGCCACTGCACATCTTATACGAGTCGCAATCAAATCACGCAGGAAGAACAACTACTAAAAAATAATTTCGAACGGTCCTGACTCCAATGCAAAAAAATTAGGTCGGTTAAAAAAAAAAGGCAGCCAAACCTACTTTCATTACTTGCAGCAAAGAAATTTTGTCGCGGAAAATATTGCTTTTACTGCGCGGTAATAAAAGAACTGACACAGTTAGTTAAAATCTTAATTTTATATTTTTCATCTTAACGATAATAATTATCTTACAAATTGCTGAAATGTTAAAGTTTTAAAAACATTCGTTCGTTTTATTTATATTCAAATAGCGTCACAGTATATTAATTTTAAGCAGCTCATAACACGACGCAAGCTAAAGTAAAACTCGTATAAGATGTCGATCTTGCTACAAATATCGCGTGAGTAAATTGCACGCAAGGCTATCTCGCAAGAGATCAGAACCCTACCAAAAGTTTACAACAGAAACCAACAGAAAGCCCAACAGAAAAATGTTCTTTATAGCAGATCTTTAGGTTTTCGTTTTAAGTTCTGTTGCATTTAATTTGTAAAATGACCAAAATATGTTGGTTTATGCTCTTCTTAATGTATCTTAGTGATCTTAGTTACTTTTGCTTGTTCGAAATGGATAATATAATTTGGTTGCTGTTGTGTTCTAAGTGGTTTCTGTTGCATCTTGTTGGTTTCTGTTGTATTCTCAGTTGTTTTAATAGGTGCCTATTGTATTATATTAGTTTTTATTGAATTTTATTATGTTGTTTTCTCTTATCTTTCCAGTGGTTTCCATTGGATTCTGTTCCNTGTATTATATTAGTTTTTATTGAATTTTATTATGTTGTTTTCTCTTATCTTTCCAGTGGTTTCCATTGGATTCTGTTGTGCTTTGTTGGTTTCTGTTTATTTTACAACTGGTTGCTTTCTGTTGTATTCCTGGTGATTTCAATACGTCTGTGTTGTGTTCTGTTGGTTTTTATTTTATTTCTCCCCGTTGACTTCTGTTTCTTTCCCGTAGTTTTCGTTGGTTTAATTTGTATTCATTGTGGTTTTCATTGGTTTATGTTGTGCTTTGTTGGCTTTTGTTGTATTACAGCCTATTGGTTTATATTGTGTTGCCAGTGGTTTTCATTTGTTCCTGATGATTTTTTTTAGGTTCCGATGTGTTTCTAATGCTTACACACAGCTTCAGTAATATATATAAAATATTTTTTTTTTAATCATGCTATTTTTATTTTTAAATGCGTTCAAAAATATTTTAGAAAATTAAAATCTTCATATAGTGGTAAAATCCTATGAATACGTACGAGAGAAATTTAATTATTATTTATTTTTACATGTTACATTCTAACTGTATTTCCAGTGGTTCTCATTGTTTTCTGCTGTTTTATTTTTTCATTGTTTCTGAAAGATTTATTTTTCTTTTTTGTTTGTTCCAGTTGTTCCCTGTGTTATTTATTTTGGTATTCAGAAAAGATTGTTTTTAATCGGTTCTTTTTATCATAATTAATTATTTACATTTGTAATATTTTTTTTTAAATAAGAGTACATATAATTTAATTATTCTATTGCCTGACAAATATGCAGAAATTATTAGTAGTAAATAAATTTAAACTTTCGGATAAACTAGTGGATTTATTGAAAATAAGAAGGGACAATCAATGCATAAAGTAGTATTTACTTTATTTGTAGTCCATTGTATTTATAATTTGAAAATTGTCTGTTGGTAGCAACGGAGGAAAAGTACTTCCATATCTGAACGTTGAAATAAAAGTGTTAGGTAAATATTTTGTGTGAATACTGAAATTACGTCTTCTGTTTTATATTTTTTAAATGTGTAAAGTGTAAGTATCTGCAAATATGTAACATATTTTCGCTACTGCTAATTTTACAGTCTCACTTGACCGACGCATGGATAAAGCGATCAGGTCCGTGGCGATGTTGATTTTACAAGTGGTGGAAGATTACACAATCTTGCATACAAATATATCTGAAGGCTCCCACCTACCTGGCGCTTGAATTGCGTTGCAGTGTGTTTGAAATACACGATTTTTTTTAATGAAACTATTAAACGTGCCTCCAATGTGCTGATCTACGAAAATAACACACGCATCAGACGAGGGTTGTTGAGTGCTTTCAAAACGTCACGCACATTAGAAACACCATTCCAGAGCCCTCCTAAATGGCAAAAAAAAAAAACGGCTTTTTCAAAGTGCTATATCTTAAAACGTACCCGTCAGATACATACAAAACTACTCAAGTGCCCTGCACTGAACCTTCCTACAGACTTCTCAACAATAAAATAACAGGGTCACCGCTGAAAGTGCCACAGGTACACTCAGTGCGACGAGAACTGTCGAGCTTTGCGCATGGCGGTGTCGCTTTTATCGCGTCCGCGTTTCTCGGTCTCAAACGCGGAAAAAAGCAGACGGGAGCCTTAAGACTCGATTCCACCCCGTTTACAGAAGTTCTTCGTTTTCGCGTCATAATTTCGAACTCATAGTAATTACTGACAATGTCTATATACTACCATAGAAAATTTACATTTCAGGAATTGTTTAATATCTTTTTTTTTTTTTTGTTGAAATACTGCTGTGTGTTATCTGCTAGTTGTATAAAGTCGAGAACATATGTCATGAATAAATTCATGACTTTCAAGCAGGAAATGACACACAGTGCAAATTAAATACAAAAGTGCCCAGTTGACCGTTACTCGTGTACACCACGCGTTGTCTTGCCTGCTGATAGCATTGCTGTTGTCGCAGCTGCTGGTGCCGAAGGACTACGAGGGCTGGCTGGGCGCGACGGAGCTGTCCCGCGGCATGACGGCGGCTAAAGGCTTCGGCGTGGAGTTCTTCCTGGGTCTGGTGGTGGTGTTCGTGGTGCTCGCCTTCACCGACAAGGCCCGAGAAGAACGACGCGCCTTCGCGCCGTACGCCATCGGCCTCACCTTCACCATGGGACACACGGCCATGGTGAGTGTCCCAGGCGCCTCACTCGCGCTTCTTCGGCAACGTTGTTCGCGACTGCCACTCGGCGTCAACCACCATGTCCGAGTGGACGTGCGGGTAGCGGGGAGGTCCTTAAGAGGAGTCCAAGGTGACACATTTTCCGTGAAATCGTTGTTTGTGCGTATTCGCGTATCTCGGTAAATACATGTTCAGGAAATACAACTTTCGCAAAAAAAAAAAAAAAAAAACAATTATTTGTGCATCTATGTTTTTACTCTTATCGTAATAAGTATAGTCATGGAGAAAAAAAACCGTGAAAATGCTCACACATCTCATTTTTTAAAGCGTGGCAATGCAGTTTCCTTAAGCGGCAAGAGTAAAGTACAAACACACGGGCGTAGTTTAATCTGTGGGCTTTCATCGCGTGTAACAAAGTTCCACTGTTACAGATCTAATTAGCACAGTACAGAACCACGACGGAAACACTTCACGCCTTGTGCGTAGGAGCGATGAGGTCACTAGGCGCGCGTGTTAGTGTCGCCCTTATCGCTCCCTCGCCTCTTGACCTTGGGACGCGCAGCCGTGGACTTCTCTTAAGCAACGAGGTCTTGAGAGCCGATGAGGATGAAGCGAGGTGAGTGTGGAGCAGCACCGACATGTAAGAGCGGGAGAAACGGGAGATCCCCGAGAAAACCCTCCGGGGATTCAGACCGGTTACACCACAACATGATCTTTAAAATATTAATTGGTTCCTGCTTTTTTTACGACTAACAGAAAACATGTAGAAAAATTAAGTTACAAAATTACTAAACAACTCGTAAAATTTTTAACTTCTGTATTCAGGAATTTTTAATTACTCTGAAACTGAAATGATGACACGAAAACGAGGCATATCTGCATGAGAGGTCAAATCGAACCGGCCGCCTTCCATTTCCTTCCGATTTAGGATTCTGTAGTCTAACATTAAAAAAAAATGCTAGTATAGAGAAATTACGTTAAGTTGATAGTTCGGATGTCTTGTCTGTACTGCAAAGTAAGGCAACTCGGTAAACTAACAAGGAATCACTTAAGAAATTAATTTGTAAAACGTGGAAAACTGTGAAAAAAGTTAGCATCGATAAGACACTGCAAATAAAAAATGTTTATTTTGGCCGGGGCTTAAATTTATAAATATTCAAATATTGTAAGGGGATCAATTTTGTTGCTTTTTGACGGCGAGTCCTTATGCTAGGTGCTGAAGATCCTAAGTGTCCAGATTCCAGGGTATAGCCACGTCAGGGCATTTACAGAATGGTTCTGAAACACATGATCACATTCCTGCTTAATTTCTCCTTTATACCCGTTGTTTACACCTCCGCACTGTTCACCTGAAAACTGTGAAACTGTGAAATTGACCAATTATTCATAAAATGTTTAATGCGTCATAGAAAGAAAACTGCCCCAGAAGGTAAAATATTGGGAAAGTACGCGATTTAATAAAAACGTGAAAATGTAGAATAGCTTTTCGATTTTCTCTAACAGTACTTCAGATATTTAATTATGTGATTATAATGAACCATGTCAATTTTCGGGCTAGGATTTTTATTTCAGTGGTTATGATTTCAAGTGCTCACTATACAGCGAACTATAAGGATTTGCGTAATGGTCTTCGAATACTAAGGACTAGGGATTGTGCTAATGGCAGTACACATCATTTTGGTGTTGTTACTTGTAAAGAAAAACACAGCAGAATTTTCTTAAGGAGACTCCAAGTATAACATTTATGTTAATTCAGTGCTAGCACGTAAATGCGTGTCTCAGTAAATCTTCAAGGAATGTATTTTTTTCTCTCCCGGGAAGGGTAAAACTAATTTAGCCAATGTTGCCACTTTTTCCTTTTCGTACTATTTCACAAATTCCAAAATAAAAAAATTGATATGGTGTCTAAAAATAATGTTGTATAGTTTTCCTGCGCAATCCATTGATATGGAGAAAAATGCAAAGTGGCATAAGCAGTTCACTCCGATGGTATTCATTGCGTATAATAATATTCCACAAGTGAGCATATCATTTGTGAGGAATTTGGGTACATCGAGTGTATGTCAAAACCTTTAAAGTTCTTCGCACGCTGCCGCCTAACAAACAGCCAGGTGTAATCTTGTAGACTGTTTAATTTTTACTAGCTTGCCTTAAATTATGTTCACTCGTCTGGACCTGTTTATGAACCTGGCGTTTATTAATTTGAGTGGAAACTAAATCAGACCTTAACTAGACGTGTGCGTACGATAATGCACTTAATTTGTTCTTACTCGTCCGAAATGAAAGCCTGTTTGGACCCTATGAAATTAACTGACGTTGATATGTTCCTTAAATTAAATTACATTAAAATTATTGGCTTTGGGTGGAGTTGTATGACATAAATGTTAAATATTTGTTAATTAAGTCTCAATTATTATCTGATTGTTTATTTAAATAAGTTAGTTTTTATGCCAACTATGCTTAACACTAAGGTAAAATATTTTATAGTTTTCACTGTTGTGGGTACAATTTTTTAGATTACATGTTACTCCTGCATACTGAATAAATCAGCCTTTTGTGAACTGAATGCCCTTACAACAAGTGATGTTACAGATCACATATACTGGGTCCAGTATGAATCCTGCAAGAAGCTTTGGGTCTGCTATGGTGTCTGGAACATGGAGAACTCACTGGGTGAGTGCAGTAAAATAATATATTACGCTATTGTTTTAGCTGTCTGTTTCACAGGTAATGATGTATTTCCTTATAGATTTCTGTACCAAGATACTGGTGTTATTTGGAACGAAAAATTGTACAGTTTCTAGTGAAAAAGGTACACAAGACGTGAATGACTTGTGTCTGCTGCACAGTATGTGATCAATAGTGACCTGTATGCACAAGTGTGTGATTTTAAGAGTTTTAATTAAGATCACACTCTGTACTGGAACAAATCGATGGAATGAAACGAATCCACACTGATGTGCGTCTGAGTTTATTTCGTTCCTTTTTGGAGGTGTGCAAGTAGAAAAATCGTTTCTGTACTAGATCACGATAATATTTATTATTCAATAAAAAAAATGTCCAACCGTTGTTAACAAACGTAAAAGTGTCAATTAATAAAGTACATACGATCTTTAAATACTTATAAGCTGTTTCACCATTGCTTTTTTCATCGTGTACGAATAGACCTATGTTTTTTTTTTTTAACATTATACGAGTCGAAATCACTGGTCATTTAAACAGCAACACTGATTATATAGGTTGTTATTGTTAGGTGGTTTTGGCCATATCGCGTAGTGAATTTTCTTAAAAGCAGGAGTGCAGTTACTGTTCTGTATCTATAATTGTTCTTATTAATACTTTCGCGTTTGTGGTGGAAGGATAATCGCCCCAGAAAGGGTGAAATACAACCCCACCAGATGTAACTTCATCTGAAAGTTGCTTCTCCGGATTCCAATCAGGAGTTTTGTGACCCGGCCCTTTACGCAGGGTGACCAGACGCCCTGCTTTTCGCAGGACGGTCCTTTTTTTGTGCCTTGTCCTGCAGAATGCTACAAGCGAAATAAATTCGTGAAATGTTCTTCTTCAGCCAAATACACAAACAACCACTGACAATTTATATTATATACTCAGTATATTATATACTGCAGTAGTTTTATGGACTGATTTTTCAAAACAAATTGTTGCGCGCCACGCATTAAACTGGAAAAAAATATATTTAAAATATATTATACATGTTACACTGTTCCTCTAGTCTTTGTTAACTTGCAATTAGATTGTAATAATTATTTTGATACACTACCTGGGTGTGCTCTTTCAATTTTTTCAGCCACGTTATCTTGTATTTACAGAAGTGTCATTCCTTTTGTTATAAGTCAGATTTCTTATAGCAAAAGTCTTGCTTAATGTAAAAAAAAAAATGTGGTCACACTGTCTTTACGTCGCTCTCCTGCGTTTAAATATGTGTTGCGGTGACCTTAACGTGATTAACCTCTTGACGATTCTGCTACATAGGATTTCTTTTAAATCCATAACTGAATTTTGAGAAAAGGAATGTTTAATTTTGAGTAAAAACACAATTTATTTTTATTCAGCCAGTAATAAGATGTATGAATTTGATTTTGCAGATTTACTGGGTTGGACCTTTAGTAGGAGGCACGGCAGCAGCTGTTATTTATAAAGTGATCACAACTGAAGGTGGACGAAGTACCACGTAAGTTATAAATACTCAATTTTATTGGTACATGGCGATGTTTGAACACGTTCATTTCACTACAGTTCATTCAAANCGTAAGTTATAAATACTCAATTTTATTGGTACATGGCGATGTTTGAACACGTTCATTTCACTACAGTTCATTCAAAGAGCGTGCAAGATAACACAATGTATTGAATCACCCCATGAATAGACCCTAGAGAAATGAGTACGGAAACATGCATTATTTACTCAACTTCTTTTAAAACTTACTCTGATTGTGCAAGTACCCGAGTTTGTATACAAACCTGCGTCCTTTGTGGTGGCCACTCTGTGGTTGTACCCCCCTGCGACTATTATCTAGTCATNGAGTTTGTATACAAACCTGCGTCCTTTGTGGTGGCCACTCTGTGGTTGTACCCCCCTGCGACTATTATCTAGTCATGTAATACTTCTTTATTATAGCAATAATTTATATCAGCGTTTTCTGTTTCCTTTATTCTATGATAAAATGAGGGCGTGGAGAAAAGCNTATAATACTTTTTTATTATAGCAATAATTTATATCAGCGTTTTCTGTTTCCTTTATTCTATGATAAAATGAGGGCGTGGAGAAAAGCAATCAAAAGGCGACTACACAAGACAAAGTACGCGGCTTGTAGCTGCGATGGAATTTCCTAATATTCCAGCGGTCGCGAAGACAATAAAGCGGAGGACTTGATTGCTCGTAAGGGTATTGAAAAATAAGAATAACTAGTTTAATTCTTAACAGCGGTAATAAGCTTGATTATACATTCTCCATTAAGTTTTCATGCACATTGCCTGGAGCCATTTCGAACTAATCGTCTTTCAATCACTGCAAGTCAAATGCCCATTGCCTTTAGCTCTGCTGCACAGGTTGTCTTCTTAATGAATCCTATTTGTTCTGTTTTTGTTTGTAAGATTTAAAGTTAACAATATTTATACTTCTGCGAGCTAAAATATTAAATACTTACACAGTTTTTTTTTTCTCTCGAGACATGTTTTTGACTCGTGTTCGTTGGGGCAGTAACGCAGAGTCGGAATGATACATGAAATTCATAATTATCAGACTTGTAAACAACGCAGGGAGTCCGTGGTCCGTCACGAAACACTGTAATGAAATTAATGTTTTAAGCGTCTGAAACGATACGTAATGAAAGTACACAAAGTCATATCGTAGCGTCGACGCTGCCCCTCGTGTTTCACGTACGAATCTTCCGAGCCTCGAGATTCCCGCACACTGAATGCATTTGGTCCTAGGGCTCCGTTTAACGAACTCGTAATATCAGAGAAATCGATCGGCCACCTATTATTCTAGGCAATTAATTGTCAACTCATAAATAAAGCCCTAATGTTGGATTTAAATATGAACTGGAAGCCCGGGTTATAATGTCTACTCAGTGTGAATAAGTAATATAGTCTGTAATTCCACCTTTTTAAATAGTAATTTTTGTACGCCTATGTCTGAAAAGCCTGGGAATGAAAAAGAATAAACAGTAAAAAAAATTGTAATTTCCGGAGAAAACTGCGATTTTTGTCCAAATATGTACATAAATTATAAATAAGCATGTTCGGGTACGCGCCNATTGTAATTTCCGGAGAAAACTGCGATTTTTGTCCAAATATGTACATAAATTATAAATAAGCATGTTCGGGTACGCGCCAGCTAATAACGGTCCTTCCTGTAAAAAAAACAATGAATGTNCCAGCTAATAACGGTCCTTCCTGTAAAAAAAACAATGAATGTATTTCGGTTTTAATGACCTGGCAAGAAAATTAATTAATGCCATTTTCACTAGTACCCTCCTTTCTTTAAGCACGATTTAAAGCAATGGCCTTGAAAATTACTACATCGGAAAATCCAACGTCATTTCTTCTTTATATATTTTTGCATTCCGTCATACGGTATATACATATATACTAATAAATGTTTTTTCTTTCTTTTCCAGGTAAAGGACGCCATAAAATAGTCTNGTCATACGGTATATACATATATACTAATAAATGTTTTTTCTTTCTTTTCCAGGTAAAGGACGCCATAAAATAGTCTTGACACTGGCAGAAGAATTAGTCTGTCAAATTTAACGAGAAAAAAAAATGTCTATATACATTTGACCAACGCTACTTGCTGATGGAATTATAACTACTAAGTTCTCTTGTAACTANAAAAAAAAATGTCTATATACATTTGACCAACGCTACTTGCTGATGGAATTATAACTACTAAGTTCTCTTGTAACTATTGGGCGTTTATGAGAAAACGTTTTTGTTTCAACTTTAGTACTTTGTTAATGTAATATAATGAATTTGTGTTCCGGCTTTTTTAATTTTCATCATTTGTACTCTTAGTATTTATTATAGTTTCAAAAAATTATTTAAATTATATACTGGTAATTTTACAATTAAAAATGTATTCGTGACATCAAAATATGGTTTTTCATTATGACATTATTATCTATGCATCGTAAATAATAAGTGTTACCATACATAACATTTACATTACAATGTTCAAATATGTAAAAATATCCAGTGTTATAATATTAAAATGTATATGACCAGGTATGTCTTGACATTATTGTTTTATACAAATAAAGTTGTCAGAAAAATTGAAGATTAATTTGGTGGCCGTAAGCAACTAGTAAATCTCATACAGGTTACACAGATCTATATATTTGTTTGCATTTATATATTTGTTTGATGTTCCCCATTTGAGTTCCCAAATTCGCGTACATCATCTATGTTTTAAAGAGTTTTATTACCTGCCGAGGCATATTAACAGGGTTAATTTAAACTGCAGTTCATTGAAATATTAAATTATATTTACATAATTCAAAATTATGCACCGAGAAATAGATAATTTTAAATAAAAAAGGCATTGGCTTGTAATCTATTATTANTTACATAATTCAAAATTATGCACCGAGAAATAGATAATTTTAAATAAAAAAGGCATTGGCTTGTAATCTATTATTAGAATTAATTTTCAGTTTAGTCGTAATGTCTCTACTACTGTATAACGTTAATATAGTCCATTCACTGATACTTCATANGAATTAATTTTCAGTTTAGTCGTAATGTCTCTACTACTGTATAACGTTAATATAGTCCATTCACTGATACTTCATACTTTCCTGCTCAAGTTCTACTTTCAGGATATTCCTTCGTTGCATGCAAACAAATCTTAAACAAATCTAGAAAATTACACCAAACGGACAGCGCACTGCATTCCAGCGCACTCCCGTCTAATAATATGTTGCAGAACTATTTCTTACTAAGCATTACCAACATAAAGGTTTTCTCACTGTTTTATTCATATAAATTATAACATAAATATTATCATTTATAAACAAAATATAAGTAAAACTTTTAATTTAACGAAAAATAAGGTACTTTTACGTTAACACATGTATAAATCGCTTGTGATACATGGCATATTAAAAAAAATTACCAAACAAGTCATAAATGGGGTGATTTTTCAAAGGTTAGATTCAAAAATTGTGAATAAACCGCGAATAGACTATTGCTAGTTGGGTTGCTTTCGGAATTTCCTTTTTTATAAACATAAACAAGCTAGACAAACCAATAATTCAATATGGCGGTGTAAGGTTCTCCTCGAGAGTCGTTCGCAGAGATGTGTCACTGAATAATATTATTTACAATTACGCATGTGTTTATCCCATCCCAACACTCGCTACTTTCGTCAGGTGTCAAAGCCGTCATTCATTTCCGGACAACCTATCACCTGTTCGTAAGGGGGTCGCAGTTACGCATCGGCTAGACTGCTCGCCTCTCACCAAGGCCAACCTGGCTCAACTCTCGGCGGGGTCGCTCCCAGCTTTTCGTACGTGGGAATCGTCCCGGATGATGCTGCTCGTTGGCGGGTTTTCTCGGGGATCTCCCGCTTCCCCCGCCCCTGCATTCTGGCGCCGCACCATACTCGTCTCTCTTCGCAGGCTTTCAAGACCTCGTCGTTAAGGGCGTTAACCACGACAAAATTTGTTATTTTATATTTGCACCACATACTCTATGTGAAAGTACAGCTACAGTAAAGTTAAANATTTGCACCACATACTCTATGTGAAAGTACAGCTACAGTAAAGTTAAACCAATTCAATTTTTGTTTTATAAAATTATCAACGCCAATGTCTGCGTTTATCATAAAAGCAAATGCATGTAAAACGGGCCAAAAATTGTACTCGCACATGTAAACAATAATAAGTTTCAACGAAAGTCAAACAGTCCATCAAATCCAATTTAATAAAACCTATAAAGGTACGAGATTTTAAACAAGTGAATAGAGTATAAAATATTTACAACTATAATTTTGAGTATAAGAAGTACAAATTATGAATGTATCTATAGTGTGGCCACATGCGCGTGTGTAGCATACGTATAACATTGTATAAACACTGTTTATTACAAAAACATACGGCTTGCAATAAACAAGTTAATTATACGTTAACTTCTCAGTTTGATAATGATATTTCAATATGTGTTAGACAAGTTGAAATTTAAATTATATTTTTTAATAGACACGAAGTGGTTTTTAGTTCTACACACAATCTTAATAATGTTTCCTGTGAAATTAACATCCTTTCAGCATTTTGTCGTTTATTGGCAAAATATAAACTTTCCTTAAAATTGATTAACATATACTATCACGTCCACATACTGTGTTGGAAATTAACAATAATGCTTCCACAAGTAGAATTTAAATCCGAATTTACTGAGTTAGTGATAGATCGCCGTATTTTTATAGCAACAAAACTTCTCGCTAAAATTAGTTGAAAAAAAATTATACTGGCAGACTGGGTAGCAGTTTATTCAAAAGTTTTGAAATCAAAAGTATAGTAATGAGTCTAAACCTGAAGAATTATAATGGGACAAATTTTCTCGCCATGTTTTTCTTCATAAATCCTAGCAAATTTTCAGGAAAATTCTTTAACAGAAACAAACCTTTGCATTCAGTACTTCAAAATGATTATCCTGTGTGTATGATATGAATTACTACCGTTATACACTGGGCTATATAAATTATCCTCTAATCTTTCTATACAAATAATTTTACAATTAATGTTTGTTTTAATTCGTTTCTACAATCTCTCCAGGTTTCGGACCAAGAGGAGGGTGCCAACGGATAATACTACGATACTTTATATTAATTTTGATACAAATTTTTGACAAGGGTTCTGTCACAACCTCATCTTGTAGTGAAACATGTTTTAAGTTTAGTTGCACTTTCTTGTCATCGCAGTTAAAACAATTATTTAATTTTTTAAATAAAACTGCATTTAATTTTTTTATAGGTTTTGTATAACCGGGAGTATGAATTTGTATACGGCAACGTTCAATGATGCAGTTTCAGAAGCGTATACAGGAATGTTTTACATACATGTATAGGTTCTGACAGTAGTGGTGAAGGCTCATTACGTGCTATAAACATATTCGAAATCAGTTTTTTTTTCACCCTTGTTTGAACCAGTGACCTCAAACAATTTATTTGCAGTTTTTTTTTTTAATAAAATGTTTTTTATAAAATTATTACACGTATACATATTTTAAATCATATTTTTGAAATATATTATTGAATAGCCTGAGGCACTGATTGTATTTAGACGTCAAATCGCAGCTAGAACTTGTCATTCTTACAAAGCGCACTTTTTTTTTTTTTTTAATTTTTTAAAAATGTAATGTAATATGTAGACAGGGAAATTTACCATGCATTACTGTACGTTTTAAAAATTTCGGGGACATTTGCCGTTGCATCACGTGCAGTAACCTTTTAAATATTTACGCACATACGACTGACTTTTAAAATGAAATACCACATTGAGATTTTTCGGTCGACGCGCCTACGGTATACCCGATGTAGATAATTGTCGTCTAGCCTACAGGAGGGCCAGTGTGACTATAAATGTAAATGATTAGCGGATATCCTTGTACATAAAAAATATTCTTGCCATTTTGTGAAAGGTGAGTACAGGCAATGGAAAATTTTACACGAGATGGTTTGCAGAAATAGCAGTGGGAGGCCGACTTGTACAAGTAAATCACATTGACTCGTAAATGGCATCACCCGTAAGTAACAACGAGTCATTCATAACATTAACCACTGTAGCTGATGTGTAAAGCTGAGTCAAATCAAAGTGTACTAAATACACCCGAAATGCACCAGCCTTTGAAAATATTAGGACTGAATATTAGCAAACATACGTTAATGCCTGTTCTCTCTCACTTATGACTTTATCTCATTTCACCCACTATTAAATCGAATTCTGATTGTACAGTAGATCCCGATCCGCACATTTGGCCAAATCCTAAATCTTTTATATTTCACAATATTCCTTTTTGGGTTCACATATTTATGTATATTTTTAAGGGTGTCTTTTATGGAGTTATTTTTGTCATATAATTACAGTCAATAAAATAATTAAAACTTTTCAACAATTTTTTATTGAAATTCTTTATAAGAATTTGACTAAAACCACAAAGAAAACTCACAATTTCTTTCTCCCATTTCTCATAATTAAGTGTCTCATTCCGACTCTCTACATAAGCGTGCTATATGTAAATAAATTATTTCCAAATTTACTAAATGACTAAAAATGTACAAAAACATGTCGGTACACTTAATCATCAAATAATCTTCACATCACACAAATAACACATCAAAATAAGGTTTCGATATAATTAAACATTTAATAATTTTAAATCATAAATGTAAGTTTATTTTTTTTAATGTGGGGTTATTTTTTGTTCGCAAACAGAGAGATTTTGAAAAACACCCGCTTTTGTTTTATAAAGGTTTAGGTGCTAATTTGTGTCTAAATTTTTNCGCAAACAGAGAGATTTTGAAAAACACCCGCTTTTGTTTTATAAAGGTTTAGGTGCTAATTTGTGTCTAAATTTTTTGATCGTATTTATTAGTACTAAACACATGCAGTCTTCGCAATATCCTTTATTTTCTCAAAATTTCTAATACATAAACTCTTTGTTTCGAATATTCCTTGACGTTACAAGTTTTTTTACTTTGACAGTGTGACATATTTTCAAACACACTCAAGATCATTTGACGAAATTTGTTTGAAATGGCTGTATTTCGTCTTCAAATTGTATTAGGCAATGTATTTGAAGAAGAAAATTTGAAAGTTTGGCAAGACAAGGGCTTAAAGAGGTTTACACTGTTAAAAAAAATGAAGCCGGGAAAATCAGTAAAAACTATGCTTCGGAAATTNCCGGGAAAATCAGTAAAAACTATGCTTCGGAAATTAAATTGACATAATTACGATTATACTGCTTAACTTAGAACAATAGAAAAACATTTTATAAGTGTGTTAATTGAAATGAAAATAGAAATAGATTTTAATTTATTACTATTTTTCTAGTCGACAGCTATTTTTAGCAACATACCAACAGAATGANGAAAATAGAAATAGATTTTAATTTATTACTATTTTTCTAGTCGACAGCTATTTTTAGCAACATACCAACAGAATGAATACTGAATGTCCGTTATTTGAAATCAAAATTGGAATATATGTTTATTCAAACGTACGCTCCACTGTGATTGGCTAAACTTAAGACTTGGAAATTTATTTTTCTAGTTCCCGATTTTTTACACTGTGAAACTTCAGCAGTAAGAAGTTGCGACTTCATTGTGTATACTTAGTTTTTGACAAGACGATCGGGAAATTTCTACCCCTGCTTTTGCGACATCAAAAATAAGGAGTAAGAATATACTTAAACATTGTCATCACAAATAGTCTACATTACTTTAAACATATTTTAATTTAAAAGTCTTTTTATACATGAAAAATATCAAGTGAAAATATGACGTTGACAAGATCACTTTTTACAAACTTACAGCTCATTCGTTGTCACAACCAAACAAGTGTTGTGTCGACTTAAATACAGCGCTTACAGATGAAACTGTAAATGAAAGTGAATCTGCAAGGGTTAAAAATGGTTCATCACTTATGCGCACTCTGGTGTTGCTCTTCGCGGGCGGAGTTTCGTGCTGCGACCGCTGGAGGCGCTGTCGTCGGAGTGGGTGGAGTTTCGCGTGGCGGCCGCTGGAAGCGTTGTCGTCATCGGCGGCCGGTGGGCAATCCCGGCAGGCTGGGCACGCCGGGAATCGTCGGGAACATGGAAAAGCCGTTCTGGAAGACGTTGGCCATGTCGGAGCCCGACGGCATGGGCATGAACATGACGGAGAAGGCTCCCATCACCATGGTGCCGCGCTCGTTGAACAGCGTGTTGTTCATGAGGCTTGGCACCAGGCTGCCCAGATCCGGCAACCCGGGCTGGGCCTTGCCAACGCCTCCGGCCTTCGACTGCCCGGGGTCCTCCGCGCCTGCGCACACACCGACACACGTCGTGATGAGGGGATGCCGTTCACGGCGTGTAGCTTCGCAGTAACCAACTTTCGAAAGCTCCGCCCAGGATCCACTTTCCTTCTCAATTTGTATCCTTCTGCCTTATGTAAAATTAACATTGTCACGGGCATCACTTTATTCGCGCTCCATCCAAGTGAGACTGCGTGGATTTGTTATGATGAGAGTAAATATGTTACCATTAAGCAAACTCGTACTCCAATGTGCACAAAACAAGAAACACTGACTTAATTAATTAGACATTACAATCGCAATACGTCATTTCTTAGAACTATTGCTATAGTATTGTCCGCGGTTTCTTCCCACTTTTTGAACCAAACATTTGAGTGAGTGAGTGAGTGAAGAGATCTGGGTGGCTCTTAACATCGAGGTCTTGAGAGCCGATGAGGGCGCGAAGCGAGGTGAGTACAGAGCAGCGGAATGAAAGGGTGGGAGAAACGGGAGATCCCCGAGAAAAACCGCCGACCAGCGGCATCACCCGGCACGATTCCCACATGCGGCCCCGCCGGGAATCGAACCCGGTTCGTCTAGGTGGGAGGCGAGTAGTCTAACCACTACACCACCGCGGCCCCCTCAAACCTTTGAAAAATCACTCCAATCATGGCGTGTTTGATTGTTTCCTAAATATGCCAAGTTTCACAAGTGTTTTTGAACTTGTGTTTGTAAAAGTACCTTAATTTTGGTTGAATTCAAATGTTATTTATATTTTCTTCATAAATTATAATATTTCTTATATAATTAATATGAATAAACCATTAAGAAAATAGGTATGTTGGCAATGCCTAGTAAGAAACAGGCCTATGCGAAATATTATTATTATTACCTCGAGCTCACGAACGCAGTGCGTTGTCCCTTTGGTGTAATTTTCCAAACTTAGTTAAGCTTTGTTTGCATGAGGCGGAGGAATATCCTGGAAGTAGAACTTTAATGNACGATTCCCACATGCGACCCCGCCGGGAATCGAACCCGGTTCGTCTAGGTGGGAGGCGAGTAGTCTAACCACTACACCACCGCGGCCCCCTCAAACCTTTGAAAAATCACTCCAAGCCTGGCGTGTTTGGTTGTTTCCTAAATATGCCAAGTTTCACAAGTGTTTTTGAACTTGTGTTTATAAAAGTTCCTTAATTTTGGTTTAATTCAAATTTTATTTATAAATTATAATATTTCTTATATAATTAATATGAATAAACCATTAAGAAAATAGGTATGTTGATAATGCCTAGTAAGAAACAGGCCTATGTGAAATATTATTACCTCGAGCTCACGAACGCGGTGCGTTGTCCCGTTGGTGTAATTTTCCAAACTTAGTTAAGCTTTGTTTGCATGAGGCGGAGGAATATCCTGGAAGTAGAACTTTAATGAATACACCATATTAATTAATTGCCAACCTAAATGGGAGCGTGCATGTCGGTGCGCATGGTAGGATATATTTACTAATAAGCAGTATTTGGTTTTCTTCAAAGATTTGTTTCGAAAGTCCGGTGAACAGTCTATACGAATGAATACTAAAATGCTTTTTGGCCACTACAATTGTCATAAAAAAAATGGCTTGGACTGTTTCTAAACATACGGGATCTGGAATTCAATACACTTTTTTCAATGACGTTTTAATACACCTGGAGTATATTCGAGATACATTGCATTCCCACCCCTCGCCCTTTAAAAAGTTCTAGTATATTGTTGCAAAACCGATATATATATATATATTTTTTTATTTTTTTTTTTTTTTATTTTTTATTGGTGTGTGGTTGTGTTAAGGATACGGCCGTGGGTTTTATGTGAATATGTCTACGTTAGGGTCATTTTTTCTCTGGTATTTGGGAATTAAATGAAAGAAACTAAATGTACTTACTGTGGCCTTTGAATAAATGGTACAATGGGGCGAATGACCAGATGGAGATTTTGGGACATTCGCCATTGCGATGCAGATTTCTGTCATGGCAAAACAAGACTGAACACGAAAAAAATACTTAAATAAGACAAGTAACCCGCGAACGAGAAAATAAATATATGTATACAACACTGGAAAATTCCAAGAGAGAATAGAGTCAAAAAACAGGACAGCAACTAGTTAAGAAAAATATATGTATATTTGCACGACCAACAGATAGTGAACAGAAAACTAGAAAGATGCTTGAAAAAATTAGGACACCACTAATAAAATATCTAGGGACAAAATGGGACAACACAACAAAGAAACACACTCGAACACAGCAGTTTTACCAGACACCACAGAATGCGAGCCAGGTATGCTGTAGTCAAGAATATACAGAGTGATTCACGAGGAGTTACCGTCACTTACCGGGCTCATTCCTTACATCATTTGGAGCAAAATATTGTCATATTGATGTGGGTCCTATTCCCAATATTTGCAGAGTAATTCGAAACATTGAAAATGACGAATAAAATAAAATAAGATAATTATAATAATAAACCTTTCAGAAGTAAATAAATTATGTATTATCAGACCGTATGTACAGACGTACGCTCGCTGTGGATTTTAACACTAGGAAGAGAACCACTTTCCCATAATGTGTTGAACGTCATTTGGATTGTTTTAGGATTTGGAATCCTGCGGTTAGGTTACCGCATGTGATACTCCGTGGACGCAGCTGTAGCATTACCATCGTACACTCCCAAAACAAACCCATACCGGCGTATTCTTACGTGGGAGATGTGCGTGGCATTGCAACACACTGACGTCTCACAACCACAGGCAACTTACTACCACAATGAGCAGGAGCGCGCCGTGTTCACGCAGTAAACCACGCAACAAGGTCACGCGCGGTTCACCACGATAGTCAAAACGGGCAGCAACAAGTCGCAGTGACCTGAGTCACGAGCTGTTCATTGTAAGGCATTTCCAATTTGTCGAATTACTCTGTAACTATTGGGAGTAGGACCCACATTTATATGACATACTTTGTTCCAAATGATGTAAAGAACATGCCCTGTGAGTGGCTGTAACTCCTCGTGAATCATATCGTATACGTACGAAACCAGAAAATTCCACGAAGGAATCGGGTCAGTTTAAACAGAACAGCAAGCTAAATGCGGAAAACTAATATAATATATGTATACGAAAAACTATATACGACCAACACGATTTTATAGCTTAAATATACCGATTTAGACAAGATGTTCCCTTTCGCACAAACATTATAGCGGCAGCATGTCGGAGTCGGGAGAAATACTGCCAGGAAATTTTCGCCCGCACCCAAGATTGCCGTTAGTCGTCGCGGGTCCCCACCCGCGTCTCGCACATGCGCGGTGCCAACTCAAGGTCTTTATCGCATCGTAGGTCATATACCATATCGAATGAGACCACGTTTATTTCAATCGTATTAATAGTCACAAAGTTATAGTTTCGGAATTGATCATCCCGCAAGTGTATGTGTTTCATAAAAAAAAAAAAGATTGTGAATACGCTCATTTTGGCCACTTTCAAAAAATTCATATTTTGTACGGAAGTAGAAAACTAAAACCACCCTTCGGACTAAAAAGTTTGTTAAATGCCATTCGCAATCGGACATTAATCAAAATACTGAGCACTTATTGAAAAATAACCATTTCCACTGAAGCTGTGTTCGTCATTTGGCCTCAAGAGCGCGCGGGAAATGAATTCGCGTTAAACACGTTAATGAAAATCTACAGGTTTTATGAAGCAAATAATAAAATAATAACAAAGTAACGTACCAGTTTTCCTAATTTTAACAGCAGATATTTTGATAGGAGAATGCATTTCTGCCTAGTTTCATGTTACGTCGTACATTTATACAATTTTTTGCAGCGCAAGAGCTTGTGTTAAAAAAATATGTAAAATATAATACCTATTCAGTTACAAGTACGTTCAATACTATGGTATTCTTCACCTCTGCTTGCTTTTTTAAAAATATCCTAAACGTCTTTCTGTGGGTAACAGTGAACAACAGCGAGGTAGTTACAACAAAACATGCCCCATTGCTGAAATTGCGTTAAGATAATAAAACTTTTAAAATTAACCTGATATTTAAATTTTTAATGAAAACAGGAAGTAGAAGAATCTGAAATGTTAATTGGTTTTTTTTTTTTTTTTTTTTTTAAATTTTTATGAGACTTTATGGTTGTAAAATGTGGACTATAGACAACTAACCAAAATAGACTAGACTAATAGAAGTTGTTAATAATTCAAAAAGAAATCTTACGTATTAAAATTTCATATATGCAATCAAGATACTGGAGAAGTTATAGGTATTATGGAAATAAGATAATAAATACAACAGAAGAAACGGCATCAATGTACTCTAAGAATAGGTATTGTATTACCCCCAAGGAAGGAAGAATCAGTAACGGGTGAGCCAAGATAAGATAGAAGTATCAATTGTAAGGCGATTGATTTCGGAACAGGTCAAGTCTTTAAACCCGAAATGTAGATGATTATATAGGGTCACAGTGGCTGAGCTGTTAGACTGCTCGCCTCCCACCAAGGCGAACCGGGTTCAATCCTCGGCCGGTTCACTCCGGATTTTCGCACGTGGAAATCGTGCTGGACGATATCGCTGGTCGGGGTGTTATCTCGGGGATCTCCCGTTCCTTTCATTCCGGCGCTGCTCCATGCTCACCNTGGACGATATCGCTGGTCGGGGTGTTATCTCGGGGATCTCCCGTTCCTTTCATTCCGGCGCTGCTCCATGCTCACCGCATTTCGCCCTAATCGGCTCTCAAAACCTCGTTGTTAAGAGCCGCCCATATCTCTCAACTCGGCGATTGATCGCTGCTAGCGCGAAACTGGTCCATTGCAGGTAAGTTTCACAAAACCAGTGCTCGTTATAATGGGTTATTGCCATACTTTTCATTCCACAGTTATCATTTTAGCCATGTTCGTTTTTAGGTTCACAGTTCCATCACTGACCGTCAGCGCACAGTGCGCACATCTCAGTCTGAGGAGAAGGTTAGGTAACAGGTTAAGAAGTATCCATCAACAAGCTAATGACGTGTTGCACAGTAATCGCATGTTGATCACATAACTGTTTGGCTGGTGTAACAGAAAAAACAGTTGCCATCCATTTCACCTGCAGGGCTGCAAGCACACCAACCGGACAACTATCCTCGTTTTGGACCGTTTGTGTTCTTCATCGACGAAGCATCGTTTACCCTAGATGGAATAGTCAATTTACACAAACAACAGCTGTGAACAGATGAAAACCCTCGCGCCAGCTTCATCCGTTCCCACCAAAAAAAAAAAAACATTTGTTGCCAATATGTTGGCAGGTATTGTTGGGGATAATTTGATTGGTCCATAGATCTACCACTGCGTCTCAGTGGTAGGTAGCCTGTACCTGCGGTTCCTGGAGAACACATTGCCTGAGCTTCTCGAAGACGTTCTTATTGATATTCAACGTCAATTGTGGTTTGAACATGACGGTGCAACTCCTCATTTCTCTCGTGACGTCCTAGATCATTTGAACGGTAGATTCGGAGAGCAATGGAGTTGCCACTGTGTCTCATTGTATGGCCTGCTCGTTCACCCGACCTCACCCCACTTTACTATTTTGTGTGGGAGCTCTTGAAGAACCTANTCTCATTGTATGGCCTGCTCGTTCACCCGACCTCACCCCACTTTACTATTTTGTGTGGGAGCTCTTGAAGAACCTACGTATGTGACCCCCATTGAATCGGACGAAGAGTTCCTCGCACATGTGCTTGCAGCTGCTTACTCTCTGCAGCTCATACGGAGTCTTCAAACGTGTAGGAACCGCGGTGATGTAGTGGTCAAACTTCTCGCCTCCCACCTATGCGAACCGGGTTCGATTCCTAGCGGCGTCGCTTCCAGATTTTCGCATATGGGAATTGTACCGCTGGTCGGCGGGTTTTCTAGGGTATCCCCCGTTTCTCCTGCTCTTGCATTCCGGCGCTGCTCCATAATCACCTCACTACACCCTCATCGGATTTCAAGACCTCGTTGTTAAGAGCCGCGCAAAGCTCTCCACTCCACTGTGGCACGTAGTTACAGAGCTTGTATTGAAGCAGAAATTAGCAATTTTAAATTTTTTGTGAAGGATTACAATTAAATTGAAATGTAATGGCTTAATTCTTATTCTCAACTAGCTTACCCGGCCACGCGTTGCTGTGGCATAAAAGATTTTAATTCTATTCATTTCTGTGAAATTAATTGAAATAAGTATATGCATATANTATATATATATATATATATATATATATATATATATATATATACATAATGTCATAATAATGTACCTCAATAATAAATTTCCGACATACTGCTATTTAATAAAGCGTATCTGTTTTTTTCTCTTTTAACATCTCTAGAAGTTTGAGAGTTGAATTTTGTTACACTTTGTATTACGTAATAGAGGAACTCTTAATGTTTTGCGAAGACAGACAGAATTTTTTTTTTTCAGTACTGAACTTACTTCTCCATAAATTAAACATTTTCACGATATAGTAATTGTGATAGATATTCCACTTGGGACCTATATTTTTTTCCTTAAATAGCGCATTATATGCACGATGAACGCGTAATTACTTTGTGTTTTAATTCCCTGTCAAAGTAAAATTATATAATTTATAAATTAAATTATTATTATGTAAATTATTATGCAACATAAAGTAACAAAAACTTCACGTAAGTCAATAAAAGCTTTACGAGTAGTTTTTCATCAGCAAAAAAAAAAATCGCTTTCTACTTGTACACAGAAGCGATGGGAATAAGATTTACGCCACCCCCAAGTTATACAATTTACCATCGCGACAGAAGGCAGGACTCTGCCTATTTCACGGCGTACATCGTCAACTATTTCCCGCTTGATTCTATTACTTTTGTTTGATTGGAATTTGTGACCTGAAAAAGGACTCTTTTTGATTTACTTTTTTTTTTTTTCATTTGTATTCTACTGTTTATGTTTTGTCTTCAGTGCACGTTATCAGTCAGGGTATTTATCATATTGGATTGTTCCAAGTGTATTCATGTCAATTCCCGAAAGTAAAATCTGTTGACTTGGCACGTTTATTACTAGATATAGGTATGTTCCTTATATGGCTAGGCTACATAAATAGAAGTGTCAACTCACTTTCAACCATTTGTGTTGGTTCCAAAACTGGCTGCGTGTTTTCTAGCATATCTGATGATCTCCTGAAACGCTGCAAAATATTACGCACAGAGTTAAGTATGACCATATGCAATGTGGTTTCTGAAAATATAAAACATATACTCAATAATAAACACATCATATCGTCAGGTACATGCCACAAACTTCAAATATATTTCAAAGTAAGAAACTAATTCATATAGACTCTCAACTCCATCATCACCGCACGGAAAGTTTCAAGACGTTTAAACCATTGGAAAAATTATTAGTCACCGAGAAGCAATATATTTAGTATGCGTTTGCCGTTCATTAACCGTTTATTATACGTTTAACATGTATACCGTTCACGCTTCTATTCATTACAAAATGTACAGGAACTGTCTCCCTCATACATTTGCTGGTTCAGCGTGATTGTTCATGGAGGTATTATCGGGTTTGATCTGGGATTTTTATACTTATTTCTGTTATCTGATATTCAACTTACATTGGAGGCTAATCAGAATAAGCTCCCCCATTACAAACTAAAAAAAAATTGCGTGTGGCTGCGTCGGTGAATGCATCTGCATTAGCGGGTAAAATTTTCTTGAGGGTATGGGAGTGAAATGAGAGTGATGAAATGGACACTTGACTTTCATGGCTTAAACCGACGGATTTAAACGAGGTCCTTCTTTTGACAGCAAAATCGGGAATTTTCGCCCACGCCGAAATTCCCGCCAGACCACGCGGGCCCCCACCCCCTCCCCGCGCATGCGCGGTGCCAACTCAACGTCATTTCCGCAGCGTAGATGTATTCCTGATCGAACGAAACCACATTTATTTAAATCGTGTTTTATTCCCGAAGTTATAGTTATATCGCATTTTCCGTCCTGGTGCCTCGGGTGTCAGTCTGATTAAAATATATATATATATTCCCCGTCTAGCAAACTTTTTTTTTATCAGACTGACACACGAGGTACCAGGACGGAAAATGCGATATAACTATAACTTCGGGAATAAAACACGATTTAAATAAATGTGGTTTCGTTCGATCAGGAATACATCTGCGCTGCGGAAATGACGTTGAGTTGGCACCGCGCATGCCAACTAGTTTCCAAAGAATTGTTTGTAACTAGTTGGCAAAGATTTTCTTGTAAATCTACAGATATAATATTGCATATTTATAACACACTATTCTAGATAACATACAAAACTGTTTATGGAGTTCAATATTTTTAATAAACTTGAAGTCCACACCACTTGCTAGTTAGAACTCAATATTTTTTTCACACGTTCCCCGCTAATATTTTCAGAAATTTTGTCTACATTATTTGTAGTGTTCAAAAATATATTTGGCCGCCAGTTGCCAAAGGATTCCTTGCACAAATACAGAAATTTTTTACAGTGCATGTATCGTGGCGTTCGAGTCAAAAGCCTCTCATAACGAAGGTCGGCTTCTCAGTTTACAACGCCGCCGAGTTCGGCCCTGTTCATTGTACTAGCAGTATTTTTTTTCCCCATGTTTTATTTTCATCTCCATTCCAGGCGAACATTGTTGGAAATTTTCAAATTAATTTCAATAGTAAACTTCTAGAGAAAGTAAATTAATTTATTAACACTCAATACGCTAATTTCAGTTTAACACTTACCTCAACTGCTGGGCTTGTAGAAGGCAGCACACCACCTATTGAAACAGAAATAATGTCACTTTTTTAAGAAATCGTACACAGACAAAACAGAGAATGCAATAAAACATGTAACAATATTTTTTTCAAAATTTCTTTCTGTTGTTTTAAGATACAACGAATGTTTCAACTTCATACCAAACCATTCCTACAATCTTTTATTTTATCAGTGTCTCGTGATTAATTCGAAGTTGGTTTATTGTTCACACAGTCAACACTGAAAGCCTATTTTGTTGAACCAAAACAGATTTGAATATCGTCTGTGGGGTTTCTTGAAAGTCACAACCCTCATTTCAGCGTATGTTTATATCAAATACATCAGAGACATCTAGATATCTAGTGTATTGGTTTATATAGTAAAGATAACACGTAGAACCCATCCCCACTATACTGCAGTTCGGTACAAGTTGCGTTGTATGTGCAATGAAGTCGTCAAGTCAAGAGTTCGTAAATGACAACAAAATGTTAAAGATTGTGATCTGATGCATTGTGTTCCGTTTGCAATATTTTTTAATCTTTAAAATACCGGCCACTCATATCATAGCATAGAAAGAATCAGGAATAGTTGCGAGTAAGGTAAGTAATAATAAAAAAGGAAACATGCTTAAGTTTTAAAATGTTCGAGTTATTCAGAATAATAAAAATTGCCACCTCATTTGTTTCCGCAATTACACATGTTCATTTTTTTTGTGAAGAAGTTTATTTTTCTAACTGTAAGTCCCGAAGAGTGAATATGGAGTACAGTGCTCATCTTAGCTGCGGAGTAACGATCCTCCATTTTCCAACATTTAACTGCCTTCTTCCTACATAACTGTCAACACCACTTCTTTAACTGAAACTAGCTCACTAAAAACCTTTAAAAAAAATATTTGATGTGCTAGCGTACATTTTTTGACAAAGTTCTAACCCAAAAATTACGTTATCAAGTTACGCGAAATTTATTAATTTCCTTGAAAACGGGAAATGGAACATTAATGTTGGAACACGTGAGTTGGGCATTTGTTAAATCAGTTCTTGAGCTAATGACGAAGATAGGGGCAAAATATGAAAATCTCAACCACATCTTTAGTCTAGGGCATGTCCACGACACTACGACTTTGCTACTGAAAAAAATTTATAACTGTCTAGTAATTCAAATGAAATGTGTTGCAATCGCAAGAGAAAAGTAACTGAAAGCCACGTCACCGCAAATGTATAAAAATCTACATTATTTTCCCGCCTCCAGACAGGGTCAGAATGGATGACAGAAGACCGGCGCGGATTGGAGCCAGCTTCGCTGCAGGTAAGGACGCACCTGTCATTCCGGCCAACCGGGAAGATGTAGGCTATAAGGTACGAGATAAGATAGGGGTGGAGTAGCGGCGGAATTAATATGAGGAAGGAAACTGGATCACCCCGAGAAAACCCTCAAACCAAGCTATCGTACGCCACACTTCACCACGCGAGAATCCGAGTCTGTAAATTTCCCGCCCGCCAAGGCACGGGATCGAACGGGAAACCCCTGTGGTGTAAAGTTAAAGAGAATTCCTAGTAAGAGGTCACGTCTGGCCATAAGAAGCATTGCGATGGGCCAACCCAAGGCTGCGCTAAGGCATTCCTGGCTAGCTGAATCTCTCACAAATTAGATCTGTAATTGGCGGATATCATTACACGAGATGAAAGCCAATAGATTAAACTACAGACGCCACTTCGTACTTTTTTCCTTTCCCTTACTGTAGTTATTTTCACTTACGGCAATTCCTTTCCCTTACGGAAACTGTGCAGGAAAGCCCGGAAGATGCTGTTTGAACCATTTTCACAATTTTTGTTTTCTCTGTGAAGAATGTAGTGAAGACATTTTGGTGGCTCTTAACATCGAGGTCTTGAGAGCCGACGAGGGTGAAGTGCGGTGGGAATGTAGCAGCGCCGAAATGAAAGGGCGAAGGAAACGGGAGATCCCTGGGAGAAACCCGCCGACCAGCGGCATCGTCCGGCACGATTCCCACATGCGGAAATCTGGAGTGAACAGGACGGAGATTGAACCCGGTTCGCCTTGGTGGGATGCGAGCAGTCTAGCCACTCAGCCACCGTGGCCACATTTTTTCTCTTTGAATATAATTAATACGATGAAAGTAAAATGTGGTAGCAGTAGATAATTTTTTTTTTTATCTTTCCTGGAAAACGATCGTGTTCCCAGATCGTTTCTTCACTTAGGTACGCTCATACGAGCAAGCGCAAACACTGATTTTACAAGCAATATTTAACTAGAGAGGTCGCCTAACAGGCGCGCGCTTGAACTGCGTTGCAACATGTTTGAAATACGTTTTTTTTTGTTTTTACGAAGCTATCAAACGTGCCCCCAAAATATTAACTTACGAAAAGAAAAACACACCCCAGTCGAGGACTGACTTATATTTTCAAGATGTACCACACGTTCTGAAAATATTATTTTGTAGCCCTCCAGCATCATTAAAAGCGGTTTTTTTTAAACGGCTGTATTTTACAACATACCAACCGCACACGAGTGAAACTAGGATAGGAGTCTGTATTGGAGCTTGCTGCGGATTTCCTACCAATAAAATCAGAGGGTCGCCGATGAAAGTCATACGAGTACATGCAGCACTACGAAGACACCACACGCCGGTTTAGCTCTTGCACGTTGCGGCGATGGCGCACTTGATGCGCGTGGCAGTCTCACCCTTATCGCTCCCGCGCTTCTGAGACTTAAAATGTCTCCATACAAGCTTTGATAAGTAATCGTGGGTCGGGTGTAGTAAGTTATATATAACATCATTCCTTCCAATTGTAATGAGTGTTAAATGTTGCAAAAAAATTCCGTTCTGTATTAAATAACAAATCTCGAATGATGGACTTGGGTCACCACATACATACATTTTTACTGAGTGAGTGAGTGAAGAGATTTGGGCGGCTCTTAACAGCGAGGTCTTGAGATCCGATATTTTTACCGAGTTCACTGCAAAAAAAGATGGAAACCAAATAAATGTAGTTCATGTCTTAACGTCTTACAGATTTTTNGCGCAGCACTACGTTGTCACGTAAAATCTTCGCCCGTAAAACCGACTTTACAGGCAACCATTTTTTTTTTATATGGCGGCGACTACTAAAATTGGTTTCTTTAAGAACCAGTGTGATGTACGTGTGTTTGTGTCTANTTTTTTTTTTATATGGCGGCGACTACTAAAATTGGTTTCTTTAAGAACCAGTGTGATGTACGTGTGTTTGTGTCTATGAATATTGTAGGATCAGATGTGTGTAACATTTAGCAACACATAAATACACAAAAATTAATACAAAATGAGTAAGTTGCTTATATGACTACACTATAAATATCAAAGATATACCTATAACTTTTGTATTAGAAGGTCGCAGACTAAGGTTAGTCGTGGACTCGAAAATTTCTGACTCGGATTCAAATCTCGCTCAGGTATAAAATATTTTACCTTTTTAAGTTTCTATTTTATACACAGTAAAACACCCGCATAAAAATTCAAGTTTTTTTTTCGTCAACATTTAATTAGGAAGCACAGAAAAATAACTAGTAAATTTACGAAGAGGTTCCGTGAATTAACGAAAAGTTATGTGAAATTCACGGAATGTCCGTTTTCGAAAAGCAACGCGTCCGTAATTTTACGGAGAGTTTACGGAGACTTATAGAGAAATTTTTACCAGCACTTATCAGTAAATATGAAGGAAAGTTTTTTTAACAGTGCACAAAATGACTTCTTTATTTCTATTCGTGTTCCGATTCGAACTGTCTTTTTAGGATATCTTTTGATCTTATATATTTCTCAAACGTTATTGAAAATGTACAGTATAACTGCAGTTGGTAGTGGCTACCATAAAACTATCAAAAAAGGCTTCACCTCATAACTCCCCAGTTCCCTTAGACTATTCACACTGAACCCGATAATTAGGTTTGCAAATTTCCCTTATCGACTGCATTTAAAAACGACAGCTTTCCTTAATTTCCTGATTATACCCAACGGCAGCAATAAATATCGTAAGTGGCAACTTCAATTTCTAACTTCGCGTGATAGCGGGAATCTAGAACAATAAGGCGCGTAGCTTCAGGTTGATTACTGTTGGCTGGTATTTCCTGCTGAGTGTTGCGTAACCGGCGTATCGCTATAATTAATACCCGTTCGCGACAACCTCGTGTTGATAGACTGTACCAAACAGGAACATGAAATGCGTGACACGGCGACGACCTCGCAAATATATTAGACGCAGAACTTGTGTCACCGAATCACGTAAAATTATTTCTGCAAAACTTTGTTCACCTAGAGTATATTATGCCGAAATTACCGTGTAAAATTAATTTATATTGCACTTCTGCCACATGTAAAACTGGTTAAAACTCAATTTGGATACATTAAAATAAAGTATCCCGTTTGGCAGGAGAGGAGGTGGGCAAGCGGTTTCCAATGCCTTTACTACCAAACTTGTTTTTTTTTTTTTAATTTTACATTAGAAAAATGAGGGAAATGGAGTATGTTTGTGACATGTCTCGTCGACAGCGAAGTCATAAGAGACGCGGCAAGTCGCCCAGGGAAGCAGGAAAGGGGAAGGAATAGTAAGAGATCAATCCCAGCATTCACCTGGAGTGTTCTTGAGAGACCAGGAGGCCGGGCCAGGATTGGAATCCAGGTCGTCCCGAATGAGAGTCCTAAATTTTACCACTGCGCAACCTCGCTTAGTACTATCGCATGAAGTACAATACAGGAAAACGAGACCAAATACGCTAAAACACCTTCACCGGACAGCTCTACGCACATAGTACAGGCAAAAGTGCGAGAAATTATCTAGCAGTAAAATGTGGCACCACAATAAATATGCAAGTATTATATGCATGTATTTTTATTAGAAGATTTCACTAGTTTTTTTTTTCTTCGCATATATCTGACTTCTTGAAGTTTTGATTTCGTCGTTGTTCAGAAGAAAAATGTCATCAGAGTAAAGAAAGTTACGATCTCAAGAGTCGATTATGTTGGTACAGGAAGTTCTACATAGATCAATTCAGAGGTGCTGCTATCTGTTGACTGGGGGTGATATTCACAAATTGTCCAGTATTGGCGTCTAAAGGCTGTTCACGATAAATTCAGCACTTTTGAAATCAACCTTTGAAAAATGTCACTGACCCTACATATTTGCATGTACTTAGCAGGTATATTGACTGGGATGCACCCTGTAAAGTTGGTAACGACAGAGAGAAAGTCGTTTCGCGTCTTAATGTTGAGTTAAGAGTGTTAGGTATACATCTGAGGATGCTGAAATTATTTATTTTACTTTTTGGACTTTTAACGAATATAAGTGTCAGAATTATCACATTTGTAAAATGTGTAATTTTCTAATAATTTTACAGTTTTACTTTACCGACGTATGAATAAAGTGATCAGGCCAATGTCAACGTTAATTTTACATAGCGGAAGTAGGCCACACGGAATGTGTGTACGAGTAGATCTCAAGCCGGGCTTTCAAAATTGCTCAAATTTACCGCGAACAGTGTTCAGTGTAATCGGCGAGACTCACCTGCGCAGAGCGCCCACGCTGACAAAAGTACGATCGCCGTGATCTTGAGATGCATGTCAAGTGCGGGAGTCGACTCGCCAGGTTACGCGGGCAAGGTGCGACCGCAACAGTTTATATAGTTGGAAGCGCACTCAGTATGCACGGCCCGCCGCCCACAACTGTCACGCCCGCCCGAACCGTGTTTGATACATAAAGTCCCTGCACACGCGGGCGCGCGCAGCAAGGGCACAAGTGTGTCGGCGTTGGCGCGACAGTCAAGCCGCGGTTATAGTCCATTCACGGTTACTCCAAACTACTCTGAAGCCCTGCTGAAGTTTTACTTCCAGGATATTCCTCCGCCTCATGCAAACAAAGCTTAACCATGTCTACAGAATTACACCAAAGGGACTACGCACCACGTTCGTGCGCACTCAGTGTAATAATATTTTGCAAAAGAGCTATTTATTACTAGGCATTACCAACACATGTATTTTCTCCCTGTTTTTATTCATAATAATTGTAGATGAACTATTATAATTTAAAGACAGAATATAAATAAAATTCCAATTAAACAACAAATGGAGCCACTTTTATGGTTTTTTTAATTTTTTTATTTTAATGTTAACACAAATTATAAAGCGCTTGTGATATCTAATATAATTATTAAACAACCAAACACGTCACAAATCTGGTGATTTTTCAAAGGTTTGATTCAAAAAGTGTGAAGAAACCACGAATAGACTATAGAATACACGCTGGGGCGATGCGGTTAGTTAATTATTATGTGATATTACTGTGATAATAAAACTTTCATGATCTAGTTGTTATTAATTAATTAGATTAAATAAGTAAAATTATGTGAGTGATGTTCTCCAATTGTAGAATATACAAATAAATTGGTTAGCTCATCGGCAAACTACGAGCAGAAATAGCAGGACCACTGGTATAATAAAAATACGCTGGCCTGAGAATGTTCGCTAGTTATTCAAGTGCATGATCCAGAAATAAAACTCGCCCACTGTTATGGGTTTGTATTTTTACTACGGCCTAAGGAAGGTTTATGGTAACTGAATATTTAAATTATATAAAATACTGAGCAGAGATTTAATTTAATTATCTCAAGACTACAATAAACACACAAGATGTTGGCGAGGGAGTTCCTAATCCTGTTAAGCCACTCAAATAATACAATACACAGTACGACTAGCGTGAGTTGTATCGTAACCGCAGCTTGAAAATTGTGACGGGAAGTAACGAGCGGCACGCCAAGCTGCATCTTGAGGGTTGTTCTCGGCGTGGGTCCACAGACAGACAATGTCCCCGTTGCCGTTGGAACGGGCACATGCCTCAAAGAACCCACCCCTCCTGGGGACCAACCCCAAAATAGGGTATGCCAGGCGTGCTGCTTCCTAACCTACTTAAGTTTGACCCATCGAAACAAAACTAAAGTCGGCCCAGATCTCGTAAAGGTTCCACCCGAGAACATTGCAAATTTTGACACCGTCAATATCTGCCGAAAAGACTGTTAATTCTAATCTCATTTCGTGCCGCACAGTTCCGTATTTCACCGAGAAGATTAATCATGATGGTGTGATCCTTTAACAACACTTCGGCTCTCCTGTTACTCAAACGTGTTCCCGAGTTGGAGGCAGGTTCGGTATCCGAAATCCTGCCCCGCGTAAGAGTTTCCCAGAGTCAACGCAGACAGACCCCGTACAAAGTGTTGCCAAGTATTAATAATATCGTCTTCATTTACGTGGCGAAGTTAAGGCCGTGTGGCCTTGTCTACCACTTAACCACAGAACTCAAGTAATATTTTCCTCAGATGATAAGTAATAATTCTAATTATGAAATGAAATTTTCGCTACGTCACTGCAAAACCAGTGAAAATCAACGAATGTTGTTAACCTAACAGAACAGTCCATATCAAATATGTATAAATGCACTTTACAAAAGAACAGCCTTAAAACTGCAACTTTAAAATACAATTTTACAGAAAAGCATGGAACATTATGCTACATGGATATTGCAAAAAAAAAAATACACGTGTATTCATCTTTTACGCCCATCTATATACAACTCGCCCACCGACACACATACACATACATAAATATGCGTCACGTTTGCATGAAGGAGCAGAAATAAAAAAAGAGTGAAATTTATTCGGTATTATGAAGTTTCTGGTGGCGTAATTGTCCCGAGTACCGTGCAGCCGGGAAGGGAGACCCGGTGGCTATTCTCTGCTATGTTTTACTAACTATAATTGTTGCTACGCGTTTGTATTCTTCGCCTGGCCGAATACTGACGCGGTGCTGCAGTTCGCTTGGCTTGTCCGCGTTGACTTCAATCATAACAACTCACATGTTGCACAAACTGTCTTTTCTTGATGCAAGTAAAGGATGTCTTGCTGCCCACACAAGAATTACGCGCGGGCAAAGAAAATTGCCCCGGGGTGGAAAAAAAAAATTTTATTGCCTGCCGAAAACGAGGTATTAAATGCCCAGGCGGCCTCTGTGGCGTTTAAAATGGCTTTCGTCTTCACTTAAAACAGCAAATGACCAGCTGAAAGTTAAAAGTGAAATTCACGTAGCGCTGTCTGTCACGCGTGGCAGTCTGTCAGTTACTCCTCCCTTGGAAGTCGAAACCGAACTTAAGATAATACAAGAACTCTCCTCTGTATTGTAGAAACTACCAAACGATAACTTGTCGCTGCTAACGCGAAGAAAACACAACTCTGAAATAGCGAAACGCAATGCACAACACTTATAAAAAATCAAATATTAACACATAAATAAGTTTTATTTAGGTTCGGGCACCACTAACGATAGGTGAGCGTGACTTAATTACATATCAGAATTGCTGTTCAATATGACTTGTTCAGAAATAGTTTAAGTAGAGGAATTATGGGGACTTGGGCACATCGGCATCTGGGACCGGAGCATTGGAGCTGTTCGTGCTCTGTCATTCCGGTCGGCCGGCGGCCATCTTGGATCCAGGTGACCTTGACCCTGACCTCGGTGACCTTTGACATTGAAAACACAACCACTTCGATACATATAAGGAAATACTTTACAAGTGTGAAAAAAATTAGAGCATACTGCAGCCAGTGCATTACAGGACCATGAAATCGTATAGTTATGTTAATCCGTTTCGAATGTAGAAAATGAATTCTATGTACAATTTTTCTTGTAAATAAATTCTAGCTCGAACTCCACCTTTGTTTGTTTTTTTCGTATAAAAAATTTAATGTGAAATTTTTTATTAATCCTGGCGAAACCAAATATACGTTGTTATTGTGTGAAACTAAGAAATAAGGAGAAAAAACGGTCGTTCTCCACTTGCTCATACGTCAGACATACACACGCACACACCTACACACACACACACACACAGAGCCTGAAAAATTCCAATTGTAGGCGAGACTTATAGACGCATTTAAAACTATTACGAGAAAAGCGTACTTAAAGACGTGGATATAAGTGCCATTACAGAAGTAAACGAGACACGTGCAATCGTAATCTGAGCTCGCGCACACGTCCAGCCTCGCTGCACCAGGTGTTCAATTGGACTTTGCCCTAGCGCACTGGCCGCCGGAGAACTCTGGAGAGGCCACGGATGGGGCTTGTCGCTCCAGCAGCATGTTTTATTTCTCACACACACCAAACTTTAATTCATACGATAATAAACACAGATGATATCTGCACACACAATTCAACACCAGGGAAGACCCATATTCAGGGGGACCCGGGTTCGATTCTCGACTCCTTCAGCCGAATTTCAATTTTTTTTTTTTTATATATAATTCCAGGTGAATGCCGAAATAGTTCCTTGGCCGAGTCCTTGCTCGTTCCCGTTTGCCCTAACAACGTGCTCCGTCTCAAAAGACTGTAAACTTCACATTTTTATTATAATTTTAGCTTCTACACTACCTAGAAAATGAAAAGTCACGCTACTGTTTTACGTTAGTCAAATAGGCGAACACTAACGAGAAAGATATCCGAGTCTAGAATGGCAGAATGGACAGATCACCAAACTAAAACAGATCATAATATTTTTTTTGTGTAGCAAAGCCAAAAAAATTGTTTAAAAAAAAAGACTGAAAAAAAATTGGATGGGCTGTATAAAAAACATAACTCTTAAACACCTCTCGTGTATCCCCCCTACCACCCCCCCCCACCATAAATTAAGAAAGAAATTTACATTTTTACAGTACACAGCTGAACGAAGAATTAATCTTCTCAGTACATCGTACGTAAGCTAGACGCAATCATATAAAAAAAAAAGAGAAAATATGTAATGCTAATTTAAAAAATTCGAGCACCAGAAACCATGAAAGAATACAGAATTCCTTTTCACAGGCGGCGGAAAAACAGCTGTAAAATTCTATCATATTATTTATTTAACAACTATTTCACATGGACTATTACTTAAAAACTTGCCCACCACACGGCCTAAGAAAACACTACCCAGTCAGAACAGAAGTATTTTTCTGAGCTTCAACGTCAGCATACAACATTACGAGAGGTGTATTATATTTCTTCGCGTACTTATATTAACTCCCTATCAATTTCATGATTTGAACAAATATGAAAATTCCATAAATCGCCACATCTCCTGCTGTTATAAATCGATGCCTTCTTTATAACATTATGTTTAATGGCCAAATTAAGCTTACCGCTAATAATATATACAGTTTTTGCTAGGTGCAATTTTCAACACATTGCAAGCTTGAGCCCATTCCCGTCCGTCAGTACGCGTGTGAGGAAACTTCAACATGGCTGTTCACCGTTAAATTTCACAACCCTAATCATGCATTTTACAGCATCTATGAGCAATAAACATGCCTATCCTACTTCAGCCAAACAGTTTTGCATGTCTTAATACACGAATCAGTTTGAAAAATATCTTGTTTCTCTATCCACCACGCGTGCTTTGGCATCACGAGTCATTGCCAGATACATTATTAATCGCAAGGAAAAAAGTCATCAGTGTTAAATTCGAGGTATGGGAGGAAAAAATATGTTTCAGCAGCTCAAAAACTCAATGTCATCACCACATTTCCAGCAACGCTTAACATTCAGGTCGTCGCCAAAAATGGTTATCGATGCAACACCAGCAGAAATCGTCAGCCTTTTACTTAACACTTATAAAAACCCCTCAAGAGTAAAATAAGCTTTAAAAAACACCAACCTAGGCGAATGCTTTTCCATACAATCCATGGTGAGGATATTCGTGCATGCATAAAAAAAATTAGTCACTTTTTTTTTTCAAGTTGTCAGGATTATTTGATGTTATTGGTTGCTGTGAAAGACGGCACATATCCCAGACATGCAACGGCATTCCAACTGCTAGCTCTAATCGTGCAATCGAGGAAAGTTTGATAGTATCCGGCACATCATGTCGCACTTTTCCGTTTACCCGCTTAGGTATCCAATGTCCCAGTATCCTATGTCCCCCGCCCTTTCATTCCGGCACTCCCTATACTCACCTCAATCACCCTAATTGTTTCTCAAGACCTCGATTTCACTTACTCACTGAAGAGTAAGGAGGGGAGGACAATACTGTCTCTTGTAGATTATGGGTCTCAAGGGATAAATACCAGCAACCCCTCCCCCTTCCCCCAAACATAGCTACTTTTGGCACCGCTAATTTCTTTCTTGAAGAAAATTTGTATTTATGAATAAATTAGGGTATAGTCAGTGGAGGAGTGTGTAAAGATAATTCACTGTCGCGGCTCGCCAAATTTTCCGACGCAAGATCTGACGTTTCCTGGTTTCAAACTTCACAAAAGTCGGTGGTAGTTTCTGCGACTCCCGGAAGGTCGAGTGGACTGCGTAATTGTTTTTCGCTCCCGCCAGGCAGCGGTTATCTCGTCGAGCCGTTGTTCTGTCGCCGGAAAGGAGGGAGGAGGCGGCAGTAGACTGTTGGCATGGAGACGGATCCACTACCCCTTAAAGGGGTAGAGAGGTTGTTGGTCGGCCGAGGGAGGTCAGCCGTGGAGTTTATGGGCCGGTCGAGTGGCGCAATCTCTCGGCGAGGGTTGCGGGCGCGATGCCACGAAACGGGCCAGGCTCCCGTGATAAACATCATTACCATAACCGCTGAAGTACTGCGACGAGCGGCGACCCGCGAACAATATCCCTGCGTTATGGTGGCCGCCTGGGTAGGCCGCCGAACGGTGTGCACAGCTCCAGCAGAAAACGTTTTGTGAATGAGTCACGTCTGTTTACGAATAGTATTTAAGAAACGTCACGCGTCTGTATATGTTTTTCAGCTCCTCCATTTCTCTCTAAAGCATGTTTTTGTGGTAGTGAAAATGGCTCAAAACGGCTGTTTTCGCCGTCATTTTTAGGTATGAACATTCCGGTACATAACATTAAAAAAGGAGTGGGTACGTGCATCAAACCTTTATTTGTATTGTAACGTTGTAAAACGGTAGGGTCTTCGCTGAAAGTATCATAGAAGCGCGTTATCGGCGGCAAGAATGCACGCCAGTTCACTTCTTTGCGCGTTGAAGCGATGAGAGAATTGTTGCGGATGTCTCGGTCGCCCCTGGCGATCCCACGCTTTTAGGCCTCAGACGTACAAAATTCCTTCACCAGGCGGCCACCGTATCACTCCGCTCGACCGAGCTGTCAGCCGGCCTCAGATTATACAGTATAGACTAGTAGTAGGAGTGGGGGGCTTTGGCACAACGGAACCAGGATCGGAGCCGAAGCCGACACTCAGCCATATTGGTTCTGTCAACAATCTTAGCCACCATATTGGATCCAGGTGACCTTTACCCAGTGACCTTGAATAACCCCATGACCTTGAACCCAAAAAATTTCAAAAAAGTTCCTTAAATATTTACAAAAAATATCAAAAAATTTGTTTTAAAAATTATAAAATTGAAATTTTAAATGTTTGGACTTACAGGGGACGAGGGACTGGAACCGAGCAGACACCCTGTTAGGACATCACCCAACCACCATGCTAAACCCAAGTTAACTTGACCTTCACCCATGACCTTAACCCTAAAACGATGACCTTAGATGACTTTAAAAACAAAAACTCGAATTGTTTTTTAAAAATTGAATAAATTCATAAACATTAGCAAGCATATTGCATTACTGACTACTACCACCAACTCAAATCCAGGTGACCTTAACCTTTGAGCTTGAGCACAAAAAATCGTCAAAATCCCAAAAAATGTCATAAGAATTTATAAAAAATTAATAAAAAAAACTGTTTGAAATGTTTTTTTAAAATTATTTTCAAAAACTTACATCTCCAGAGGTTCTCCACAGCGCCATGTCCAGCAGACGACTGACCCCCTCCAATCAATCACATTGTCATAACCTTTCCCTCCCCTACCAATGTTTTTCATTGGTTAATTTGTCGGTAAGCCTCCACCCCCTCACCCATACTCATTCTGTCGAATGCACTCCACCAGCCATTTTTTTCGTTTGTCATTTGTTTATATTTTCAACACATACATAACGCCATTTTCTCGATTTCGTCACTAGGCGAGCTGATGAAACAATCATTCTCTCATGCTCTGTGATGCCATGTTCGCCATCTTTGATTTCGTTTTTTCTTAGTTACCTTCCTTTCATTCTGTCATTTCTTCTTAATTTTGTCACCACGATTCAGTCACCTGTGCTCCACCCACCATCTTAAATTGTATTCATGCTCTGACATTCGACCTCGATTTAGTAGCCTGCTGATTACTCGGTTCCCTCGAACCACCATCTTGGGTTACATCACTTCTGCAATCTTTGATTATGCCATATGGTCTTGACTTTTAGCCATCGAAATACGTTTAGATCCTCATTTGTGTTTACTAGAAAATTAACTCTGGTGTATTAGAACAACACCAGTCATATAGACATTTATGTAGGACCTCTCTTCGCCATATACTGCACTGAAGAAGGAATGCCCATGCCCAGGCCTGACTCGACCTTCACCCTCCCTTCCCTCTAAGTCACATGCACTTCAACAGCATGTTTTCATGTATTTTACATCCAACCTGCTTAAAATGTATTATGATGGCAATCCATTCCTAGTTTATGTATAGTTAACTTCAGCATTATACCTTTACTACCACATTGTTGATTGCGCACACCCAGTGATGGGCCTACAAAAGAAATATTTAAGTAATAACTTTCAAATCATTATATTTTGACACAATTTCATTTTTTTTTTTTTTATTGTGCTCAACTAGAGGACCTTCGCGTAGTAACAGATGTAAAAACCAAGGCTATAATATTCTCTATATTAGTTAAGTAGGCATGCTAGGGCAAGGTACATCAACACCAGCGAGAAATAAAACATTTTTTCATTGAAATCAAATATGTACACATACATCAGACCTCAAAAATTTAAAAACAGAATCCTCACATTCTCCTAGCTATTCGCATAGTGTCTTTACAGTAGCATGATCACTTTTCAAGTAGTGAATATAATCTGCTTATACACAGCTCAAGACCGTCTATTCTAGCTAGCAGCCAACCAAAACAGTTTGCCATGTATTCTTCATCACGACAAAATGTTTCTTTCAAGGCTTCTACAGCCCCTGGAATCCTATCAACATTGTATAATGCTACATTCGCAGTCTTGAATGCTCACCGACTAATGGCTTCATCCAAAGGTTGTGACTTTCCGTAGGTACACTCCAGCCAAACATTATATTTTTTGGGACTTTCTTCGACTTCTTCTGTTAATTGATTGATTATCCTTTGCTTAATGTAGTCAAGGTATGTACATATGTTTTTTGTACCTACAAAGTTATTCCCAATCACATTTTTTTTTAAGTTCCCTTGAATGCTGATTGTTTAAGGTAGAATCCATTCGATGTGGTTTCGACAGCAGCTAGTACAGGGCGTTCCTCAGCTTATCACTTTGTTTGAAAGGGCGTTTGCATTTGGCACATCACTTCATAGCACAAGAAGGTCCCTTCGCCAAAGTAGTTCTTTCATGCTTCCTTGCACCTTGGCTGTAGGCAAATATCTTGTCACTGTAACACCAACGAAGCCTTGACGAAGTCATCGGTTGCAGCACTGCTGTAGGTGACCCATCCTAATATGTGTATGGTGCTGTCGACATCATGCCTGAAAACGTCGATGTCTGCACTGCTGTAGGTGATCCACCCGAAGAAGTCGATGACATTCCCAAAGAAGTCAATGGCGACACTACTGTAGGTGACTCATCCGAAGAAGACGAAGGTGCTGTCGCCATCATGCACGAAGAAGTCGATGGCATTGCTGGCACCCCTCCCGAAGAAGTCGATGGCTTCGCCACTACCATGTCCGAAGTCGATGGCACTACTGTAGATCCCATTAGCTCTGGAATGTCTGAAGACATCGCAGATGCAGAATAAGAATTTGACTCAGATGCGAAGCCACAGAAGCTAGCCGATACGATCCACCTTTCGCATCAACCACTTCATTTCACTTGAATGAATGAAGAGTTGGGTTGAGGAATTTGGAGGTCGCTTAAACAACGAGGTCTTTAAGGGCTCGTTGATGTATGGGCCCGATGCCGCTGGCTGGCGGGTTTTCTTGGGAATCTCCAGTTTCCCCTGTCCTTGCATTCTGGCGCCGCTCCATACTCACCTCACTTCACCCTCATCTGCTCTCAAGGCCTCGATGTTAAGAGCCAAACAAATCTCTCCACTCGTGTATGTGTGCCATAGAGATCGAGCAGCGGCGAAATTCTGGCAAGGTGAGGAGTGGGAAGACCCCGAGTAAATTTGTCGGACGACGGCAACGTCTGTCAAGGCATGTGACCACACCTGGAATCGGACACACATCGTCTTGCGAGTTAGCCATTTGGTGTAGTAGTCAGACTACTCGCCTCCAACCACGGCGAACCGGGTTTGATTCCTGACGGGGTCAGCCGGATTTTCTCGTCTGAAAAACGTGGCGGACATCGCTGGTCGATGGGGTTTTTCAAGGCACTCCAGTTTCTCCAACCCTTGCATTCCACCGCTGCTCTATCTTCACCTCACTTCGCCTTCATTGGCGCTCAAGACCTCGCTGGTAAACGCCGACATAAACCTCTCGACACGAATACTTGATCTAACCACAGTATCGCAGCGTNGCTCAAGACCTCGCTGGTAAACGCCGACATAAACCTCTCGACACGAATACTTGATCTAACCACAGTATCGCAGCGTGAGACTACGCCTTCAATTTGAAACATATTAAGCATACTGTAGCAAAATACCTTGATCAGTCAATACTTCAAAAATAAAACTTTGAAAAAGTGATTTGTATATATTTTTACGGGTATGCTGACCAGCAAATTACTCGTTAAGTTGGCAGTGATCTAGGAAATGTGGATCCATGTCCTGCCGTTATATTANGTATGCTGACCAGCAAATTACTCGTTAAGTTGGCAGTGATCTAGGAAATGTGGATCCATGTCCTGCCGTTATATTAGAAGTGTGCTTTTTTAAGTTTGTGGACACTGGATTTATTTATTATGTTCTCTGCTTGTTTCACACATATTGGCACATATAGGACGTGCGAGGGTTGGTGTATAAGTCATGGCAACTATTTTTTTTTTTTCAAAATTACTTTATAGTGTCACGAAATAAATGTTCCTGGCGAACCTGGCATCCATAGTGTGTAGTTCCATCCCCAGGTGGCAGTGTGATGAACCTTTATCGCACAGAGTCTGGCGTCAAAAACCCAGTGACTGGTATTCATGAGTCATTCAAATGAAACTGTGAATATGGTAGGAACAAAAATACAAAGGTTGGTGCACTCTAAATCTCAATCTGTGATTTTTATCAGTATAATAATTATACAAAATCTCCAGATAATGAGCTTTTTTCTACTGGCGAATCAGTGGAATGCACTGAGGTCTTACAGACTAGGCCAGTTCATTTCACTAGGAATGGGTAGAAATAACTGTGATTACCAGCAACTAAAATGACCAGCAGCATTTTACTGATTCAAGTGGAATAGTTTCAACATACCTGAGGTCGAATTCGCTGATTTGGAGCAGTTTTTTAACTATTCCGATTTTAGAGTGTGGATAAGTCATGGCGACTATTACTTTGGTTAAAAATTACGCAAGAGTATGACGAGATACCGTATAAGTGTCACTTCAGTTGCTGAGGCATAAAGTGTCGCTTGAGCCATTTTCAGTAATTCATGATTATATACATATACATGTATATGTGTGTGTGTGTGTGTGTGTGCGTGTGTGTTCAGGTATGCAGAATAAGATAAAAGTATAATTAAACGTTTTGAAAACTGAATGGATTAATGCTCAGCTTTTTTAATACAACGGATAGTATTCAAAGCGCAGACACATCTAAATTGAGAATACAGACTCAGGTATTATCGGGGACTACGCACATGCCGCAGAACGTGTATCCCGATACACCGATCATTACATGCAAATGGTTCGATGGTTACGAACTTCAAAACTGAAGCTTGAAAAACTTCCGCCCTGCTGTTATCACGTAAATTCAAACAGACGATACGTATGGCCATTCGAGTGAGATGGCGAACAAATTGCTTTCCAGTGAGGTCGTGACCGTCAAATCTGGCCCGAGCGTTAACATAGACTGTATGTATGTTGGTGATGGCGTTCAGCCATTGTACCTAGGCTTAGTTTGTCCAGCAATTGACCGTTGCAGCTGTAAAAAAAAATAGCCGTCATGTGCGAAAGTAGCTCATTAGTCGACGGGATGATGCGTGGCAATTCAGTGTAATCAGTGGAGCGAGCGAAATTCAGTTTGCGGGCCGGAGAAATGCTACTCCCATCAGTGTGGCCGTAGAAAAGATAAGAATGTCAACAGCCGTCAATTTAGGCCCTCCACGCAGTGCAGTTGGCTAACAAACATCGGGCGAGCGACAGCATTTACGCTGGTCCGTGCGCCCCGACGAATGGTTCCGAAACTTCCTCGTCAAATAGGACTGTTCATTTTAATGTCCCCATCCGACGTAACCGCGTGCTTGCACTAATGAAAATTCGGTGGCGGCGTTGACGCATATTATGCTACCTCCTCTGATACAGATCGCTCGCTTTCGACGCATTGCCTACAATTGTGATGATAACACATTGCAGATACACGCATATGCAGCCGTTTAAGCGAATGTGTAATATCCCTGCTAACTGAAATCCAACAGTTCGGTGCAGCTGTGATATAAACACGCAGCCTACATTTGTACTAAATGCGATGGGGGAGGGGGATGCCTTGTGTTGAAATGAGTGGCAAGCGTATCGTTTAACATTATGTGCATAAGGCACCAGTTTTTTATATTACGGATCATATTTATATGTATGTCGTCACCGGCTCTGTAACCGTTACAAAGAAGCACATGGCTTGTTACTCCTGCTATAGTCCATTCACGGTTTCTCCCAATTTTTCTGAAGCCCTACTAAAGTTCTACTTCCAGGATATTCCTCCGCCTCATGCAAACTAAGCTTGACTTAACTGAGTCTAGAAAATTGCACCAAAGGGACAGCGCGCCGCATTTGTGCGCACTTATTGCATAAGAACTATTTCTTACCCAGCATTACCAACACATATATTTCCCTTACTGTTTTTATTCGTAGTAGATAATAATGAATGAGACATTCTAATTTACGGGTAAAGTAAAAATAAAATTTAAATTAAACCGAAAATACTGTAGTTAAGTATCAACACACGTATAAAACGCTTGTGACACATGACGTATTTGGGAAACAACTAAACACGTTATACCTACATGGGATGATTTCTCATATGCTTGATTAAAAAAGTGCGAAGAAACCGCGAATGGACTATACCAATATACCGTACAGTATGTAACTAGCTAAACTCTAAACTGCCTGGCGATGCTTGGGTATCGTTTTGTCTTTTAACAATCTATAAATATGGGCTTTTAGTAAACAGTAATAGGTACCTTACCGAATATAACCAAACATCAGCCAGAGCATCACAAAGAAGATAATAATTTCTTTAATCACATTAGGTAGTATATATTCTAGATACAGATAACCTAAATGTTACTGAATGTAGGGTTCCTGTCGTAATAGCATACAACTCCTAACAGGCCCTATTATACATCATTATATTTTCATTATGTTAATAAATGAGTAATTTTTCAAGAGTACACTTAACTGAATACCTAGAAGCAGACACAAATATCGACCAGACTGGTTGGAGTCAGTTTTGACCCACAGAGTGTTTTAAGTTGGGTTACATACAAGCAAACTCTGACTTACAAGAGTGAGTGGAAGAGATTTGGGTGGCTCTTAACAGCGAGGTCTTGAGAGCCGATGAGAGTGATTGAGGTAAGTATGGGGCGGCGCTGGAATGAAAGGGCGGGGAAACGGGATATCCCCCAGAAAACCCGCTGACCAACGGCGACTTATACAAGAGATTCTTAACCTGACGCTTAGAATAACCCTACGTTACAACAAATAAAATTAGTTTCAATTTATAGTCATGCTTAACGACGATTGTTTTCTCTTTAAATGCGCGTTTTATCATGTAAACATATTACAATTAAAATTTTATTCAATGCAATTTTACTGGACTGGTATTACCTTTATTTCGCGTTTTCTATCAGTATACACTTTTTATTTTCACTGAAAATATTCTGAAGTTTTTCTTTACAGGCAGGAAATTTGTTCCTTCGGTATTTTAGTATTATTTTTGATATGATCCTTTAAGTTTAATTGTCATTTACAACTAGCAGCTGACATTTACTTAGTCATGTTCATTGCTTGGAATTAATAGACTAGAATTGAATGACGCTTTTCACAGGACTTATATTATCTCTTTGTGACAACGCATAATGTATTCGCGGCAAAATGTTTTTCTAGCGTCATAGTAGCAATACTTACAGATATTTCGCAAGTACTTACCACTCGGTATTTTCGATAGTCTCACAACTTCTATAAGTAAGCATTTGGTGAAGAGCTCACAGTTGTTTATAAACTTATGCGACTGTAACAACAGCAACTGGCATGGTGAGTGAGTGAAGAGATTTGGGAGGCTCTTAACAGTGAGGTCTTGAGAGCCAATGAGGGTGATTGAAGTGAATATGGAGTAGCGCCGGAATGAAAAGGCGGGGGAAACGGAAGATCCCGAGAAAACCCACCGACCAGCGGCATCGTCCAGCACGATTCCCACATGCGAAAATCGGGGATTGAACCCGGTTCGCCTCGGCTGGAGGCAAGCAGGCTAACCGCTCAGCCACCGCGGCTGAGAGGTGGCAGCAGAGTTTCCACCAACATCCGTGTAATTGTACATCAACCACGTTCATGTGTTTTTACTTTTGCGTCACAGTCAAAATTACATTAAAACAAGTAAAATAATGAAGCCCATGTGCTTGTATAGTTGTTGTGTCAAATAACACGTACTACTAGAAAGGAACACATTTTAAATGTTTATGTAATTTTACACTATGGCAGGTGTAACTGTACACGCAAATTACGCGATATGCAGTCTTTACACGTACCAATGATATATTGCGGTCTTTGACCATCAACATCAGCATATGAAAGCTTTCTGGCCTTAACATGATTCGAACCCGAGACCCACGTAATAGTATCCAGGCGTCGTTACCACTAGACTACTAGCAACTCGTGAGTATTCGGGATAGTTACATTGAATAACAAGTTGTGGACGGTATTATGGTGTAAGAGCCAGGCGATAGATGCAAGACTTGGTTATGTTTGATATCATCTGATATTGTCTTCAAATACAGTTCGTCGTTTGCAAAAACAAGTTTTTATTCCCCGTCCTGCTTAATTTCGCTGAGTTATACAAATGATAAAGAGTACGTCCTTGTAACCGTGGTACTACTGAGCTGTCCGAACCAATCACTTCACACGGTCATTAAATAAAACAAAACTTTTTGAGCTGCCTACTCAACCATATGATGCTTGAGTTTATGTACGTAAATGCATTTCTTGTTTGTTCATAATAATGGTATTTTCACTCAAGTAGTTAATATAAATTTACATATATTTTGCTATCGTAAAAATATACTATGGAACATGTATTATTACAATTATAACGGTGTTAACACAGCGAAAGTGCAGTAATAAAATGCAAAATGAAGAGATTTGATAGTTCATATTGATGTATTTTTATACATACTTTTAAACATGTAATCTATCACCAACTTTCTAGTTAATAAATTTATACATTCGTGTGTTTTAAACAGAGGTTTATAGGCCTTTTTGTAGTCGTAAAAACATTTGTGTATAATTACACATACTATAGTTGTTTTCCAGAATCGCACATACAAAAATTTAAAAATTACCGAAACTTTGTATGTGTAAATTTACATAAAGATTTTACAGTTGACGTAATATTAAGAGTTTAAAGGGCTGAAATGTTGGGGGGGGGGGGGGNAAAATTGTTTTGGGGATGCTCAGTATGTAAAGCACCCCCGCAGTGGCGACCTACGATCTACCTACAACCTCTTGGTTTGCATTGACTATCTGCCATTCGTGAAGGCCAGTCCAAGCGCAAAGTTTTGTGCAGAGTTTTGCTTGCGCAGTTTCAAGTTGCAGGCAAGACGTTACGTGTGGACCGAAAAACTGCGCGTGTTAGCGAACTACAGGGAGGGGGAACAGGGAGACGAAAAACTGCGCGTGTTAGCGAACTACAGGGAGGGGGAACAGGGAGACGAAAAACTGCGCGTGTTAGCGAACTACATGGAGGGGGAACAGGGAGACGAAAAACTGCGCGTGTTAGCGAACTACAGGGAGGGGGAACAGGGAGACGAAAAACTGCGCGTGTTAGCGAACTACAGGGAGGGGGGGACAGGGAGACGAAAAACTGAAGGCGACAGCATTTACTGTATGTTTCCGCAGTTTACGTGGTTTGCACGCAGTTGTCGGAGCGTGTGGACGCTTCCTCCATCTTCTCCACACACATGGCTCCAGGGTCGTCCAGAGTATGTGGAAGCAACGGTTATATCCGTGGGGTCCGGGAGTATAAGGGTGGCCCGTAGAAATCACTTGGTGAGGGGGGGGAGGGGAATTAAATGAAAAACTAATAAAAAATTTTCCTTATTTTTAATTTGAAGAGAGAAAGGGCCTATCAAACGAACTGTTTCTTCGGCAATACTGAGCTATAAGTTATTATTTTATTAAAATTTTAAGCATAATATATATGTGTAGTGCAAATTATGTTCAAAGTGTTTAATATAATGTAAGTCAACTATACATGAGTATTTTGTGACTGCCTGTTTGTCCGTTTGGCCGTGGGACCCGCCATGGTTCTCGACGGCCCTCGGGTTTTCTCGTGAATCTCCGGTCTCCCCCGCCCCTTGCATTCCAGCGCTGCTCAGTTCTCACCTCGCTTCACCCTCATCGGGCTCTCAAGACCCCGATGTTAAGATCCGCCCAAATGTCTCCACTCCACTCGACGACCCTGCGCGGTTCTTGTACCAGTGGTCGCAGTCTTTGGAAATTTTGTATTCGCGGACATTTTGTTTTCGCTTCGTTGAAAACGATGACAGATCTCCGATAGTTCTCACGTGAATTTTAAACATAGTTCACTGAACTTTTAAAGATCTTTCCGTATTTGTGGTGGGTAAAATCAGAGTAATAAAGTGAGAGGGCCAAAAATACAAAGAAGCCGTCACCGCGGCCAACAGAGAAACAATCACGAAAAAAATTCTTTGATGCGTGTTTACAGGAAAGAGTTGACAAAGGTAAGATATTCAATCCGTTTTACGGCTGGGGGAGATGATACTTACAAACCATAATTATGTTACTCNCTTTTTTTTTTTTTTTTTTTTTTTTTTTGAGTGATCAAAAATATATCACTTACATACAAGTTTAAGACGTAGGTTTTTAAGAAATTTTGTTGTTAAGACTAGTTTTTCTAACCCTATTTATAACTCCAATCTGGTTGTTACGAACTTCGTGAATACTAGTAAAACTAAATTCATACAAACAAAATGTTTGCTATAAATTACTTATTAGGTTAGTAGAGCCGGTGGGAAAGTGGTCTAGGAGTTACATTATCGCTCTAAAGAAAAGTGTGTCTGAAAGTTGCGCCTGCGTTAAAGGAATGTGCATTGCACTAAGATAAACTTTCCAAAAAAAAAAAAATTGTTTGTAAATGTTGTATAGATATTTTTCATGTTTTTTACTGAAAAAGTAATTTAATAGTTTTGTTATTTATGGCAAACTTGAGGTTTGATCTCAAGAAGGAAACAAAGCCTTTGAGTGCCGTTGTAACATACTATGTATATATTACTGTGGCTCCCACATTCCGTAAACGTAAATTTGCAGAAACTATTGTAGTAACTGTTATGCTACGTGTTAATTTTGTTGCATTTTCATAGGTAGCGCTTCTAGTTTAAGATTCTTGAAAGTTACTGCAAACAAATGTTATGTGTAAGCCAAGTTTGAGTTTCAGGGGAAGCTGCATATTTTCAGATATTTAATACATATAAAAATATAAGATCTTTGCTGTGCACTATAAGAGTTTCCCATCATAATGATAAAACAACTGAGGCTTGAATTCTGTATTATTTAGAAAACCCTTCAATTGTTTTTAAAGTGTCATTCATTGGTGTGTAAGTGTTTTCATAACCTTATAATCTACGCCAGTGACTCCACTTTCTGTCTATCACTATGCGCGATTCTTACCGTCAGTTGATTGCTTAACAAAGGTACTGTATCAACCTCACACAAATTTTATTGTAACTTTCAACTAATAGGGACAGCGTGTATCTTGTCCTTGTGGTAATAATTCTCAACCTACATTAATGTTTTAAGGCGACATGGGATTATATACTGCTAACGTTCTAATGCGTTGCTTTAAGCCTTCATTAAGGGTGTTCCGTGGTAAATATTATAAAACGCCCCAAGGCCACATCCGGCCATAAGGAAGTATTACGACTGGTGATGTAAAATAGCATTAACAATCTTCACGTGTGTTTTGTTTCCTTATAATTTTAAGCTGTGGATATAGGATTTCAATACAGCAATATATTCATAAATGTTACAGCACTGTCGCTACATTATTTTTACAGAGGAATAAATATCGCAAACAGAGGACTACTTAAAGTGGTTTATGCCGACTCAACTTTTCAGCGACCACATTTATGTTTCGATAACCAAATTTATGAATGGGCAACAAAATATCTACTTTGATTTCTGTCCTAAAAAAAACATTGAAATATTGCATTTTTGTTTTTTAATTAGAATATACAGGACTATTAACAATGAGACCCATATGACCTTAAGTGGGTCACTAAGAAGATTAGTGGGATAAATATGCCCACTAACTGACCATGACACTCCCAAGGCTTTATTAATGGCCACTAGATGTTTGCTATAAATGTTTTCAGCTGAACCGCAATCCTGGAGTAATATTTTTAGTTTGTAAAAATAATAAATATTTTAAGAGCTGGTTTTTCGATTTTCTTAATAATTTGCTTTATACTGGTGTGGGAGTCGCAACGCTGGTAATAAAACCCCTGGAGAACAACTGAGCAAAATCAGTACCTGTGTGATGACGCAACTAGAACTTGGAACTGCATCAGGTGCTAGTGCTAACGTTTGTATGTACTTAGACCACTCTCTCCCGCACCGTGCGGCCATTGTTTAGGATTCAAGTTGTGGAACGAATGATATGATAAAAAGTTAACCAGAAAACGTCCACTGTGTGCCGTTAATACCAATGTAATTTATTATTGTAATTGTACAAAAAAATAACCTTTCCATTTGCGTTGCTGTCGGAAGCTCCGAGCGAACTTGTCATGATAGCTGACCTGCCAGTTTTTGCACTCTGGGAAGATAAACTCTTGTATTTCAAGTTACTAAAATCATATCTCGGCAGCAAAAAAAAAAAAATATCTGTCTCTGTGCCAAAAAAATTTACTTGGAGTGATTTCTAATTACAGAAAACGCAATGGTGAATGCGGTGAAAAGCCCACACTTAGCAGATGTCATTTGAAATATGTAGTTGATCTCATCCAGCAACGGGCAATATCTCTGCAGTCTTGCGCTGAGGGAGAGGTTTTGTTGAATCAAACAAAGTTCGTTTAACGCAGTTGAATTAATTGTTTGTGTAGGGGCAATAAAATATTTTGCTGTTGAAACCAAATTATTTTGTTTCTCTTATTTGGTTGCCTCGAACTAATATTCGGTTTCTGCAACTAAACATTTGTTTGCTTCTGCGTGTATTAAATAGTTTTGGTTAATGTAAAAGAAAGTCAGAAGCCCGAGCAAGATTCGAACCTGCATCATTTGCGCCGAACACTCCGCCTTAGCAACATCAGCTAAAACGAGTAATGATTAAATTGGAATGTTCTTAAATACATACATTTAAAATGCTGGACGGAATGGAAGAATCGAATCAATCCGCTAGCGTAATTGATGGGATAGTTTCAAAAATTGGGGTCCTGAGTCGATCTGATTTTAAAGACATATTGACATCAGAAGGAGGATCTGCCAACTTAAGAAATTGTTTAACTTATTCCTTTGCAAACAGCTAATGGAACTCTAACTCATGCATTAGTTTGAGCTGCTAGTCTTGCCTGTTGCGATGCTATGTGGTATACTTAATCTTGCAGTATAACATTAGTATGATAAGTACTCTTTCTTCAACATTATTAATTAATAAAGGAGATCACTGTTAATTATCCGTCAACCAGGGACGTATATTTATGTAACTTAATATATGTTGTCCTTCTCTAACCATGACCGCACGAAGATGTCTATTCAATTAGCAGAAAAATTCACTTTAACGTGAATGGTGCAAGAGTTTTAAAAAAATTCCCTCTTAAATCAGACAAAAAAAATTCACTTAAAAATTTCCGAAACGAAACTAGTAAACTAAACTTAAAACTAATGTTTGCCCGAGTTTCCACCAGCTAAATTTTACCTTACACCTTCCAGAAATGCAAGTTGCAAAACAAGTTTGGAAAAAAAAAAAAAAAAAAAACACACTGATGAACTTTCTTAAAAACTTCTTTCTCTCCGAAGGAGCCAACCAGAACTAGCCCATGAATAGAGTATTTGCTAATGGACCGCTTTTCACTGAAAGAAAACACTGAACCGTCGAGTAAATTACGTAGATGCCTCTTGTTTCTGTATTGTGTTAACCTGACAAGTTATGTGAATTTCCTGTCGTCGCTTTTGCACAGAACCACCCAGCATAATGATCGTTCAGCAGAGGTTATTAACAACTGTAAAACAGGCATTCATTCTTCGAGATCCACGGAAATAAGGTGATATCGTAGCAGTTAGTAACTTAGAACAAGTAAAATGCATCTCCGTAATGGGCGTATTAAGTTTTTGGGTATAGTCTTTTCGCGGTTTCTTTGCACTTTTTGAATAAAACAACTGAAAAATCACCCCATGTATGACGTGTTTCGTTAATTTTTTTATTATGTTGTGTATCTCAAGCGTTTTATACTTCGGTTAACATAAAATTATTTTACGTATATTTAATTTAAAATAATTATAATGTTTAATTTATAATTAATACGGATAAAAACAGGGAGAAAATAGGTGAGTTGGTAATGCCTTCTAAGAAATAGTCATCATTAAAAAAATATTATTAAATTAAGTGCCCACGAATACGGTGCACTGTCCCTTTGGTGTAATTTCCTAGACGTGGAGGAAAACACAGAAAGTATAACTTTATGAGGGCTTCAGAAAAGTTGGAAGTAATCACGAATGAACTATAGTAACGGTCAGTAAGACGTTTGATGTTCGTGCCACACGCTCGCCGAGGATTCTTGTGGAAGGAAAACAGTTGTAGATAACAGTTTACCGCTATGCCTAAGGGGAAGCGCCCGCAACAACCAGTTTTGATAAAACCTCGATCAAAAGGGAGGAGAACATTAGAATAAAATGTACCGTAACGCAACAGGACTGGAGAGATAAGAACGCGACGTGACTCGAATACGAGTTTAATGTGGCAGAAAAAGCACTAGAACGGGAAGGGACTGCAAAACATCTTCATTGTTTTGCGAAAGACAACAAAAAATTTGGGAAATAAAGGAAGCCGTTAAAAAAATACTTTCATTGCATGTTAAATTGTGTGAGGTATCATAACTATGGATTAACATACGGTACCAAGTTAATTTATGTTACTAAGCCGTTACGAAGCAGGAAAATAACGAATCACATTTAATACATCCCCTTCATTTATTAAAGGCAGCAGATAATATAAATAATTATAAATAATTTAAAAACATCTTTGACGTCCGTTATTAAGAATAAAACTTATTGTGGTATTAAAATTGGCAACATTTGAAAGGTAACTGTCCTATCCGGATATCTAACTCTGTATCAGCGGGTTAAAGTTTATTGTGCAGGCTGATAAGGGGTTCTGTGAGATATATTGCCCTAAAGTAAGTTGCCTGTAAGGGTATGCCGAAGATACACATTGGTAATGTTCGGAACGTTTTTAGTAAATTGAAAAAAAAAAAAAAAAAAAGTAAGTTTGGCTTAGTAAGTCTTTTTTGTTGTTGTTTCATCTTCAATAACCAATTTATTATTACAGTAAACTATCTGAATCCCGGAAAAACAGTTTTTGTGGTAAAATTAAAAAATAGGCAGTGGACTTAAGTAACTAGCTATATAGCCACAACCCGCATGTTCGAATTTACATATGCATGTATGCATTAATTTATCAATTATTATATGCATGTACGCATATAAGGATGTATTTATGTATTTTTTATGTAAGTATGTATGCATAAATGTATCAGTTAAATTCTCTACCCATTATTTACTTTTTAATGCTTATTCTGGCTGGAGTATTTTTCAGGGATTTATTTCTAAGGCATTCTGTTAAAGGTTAAAATGCTATAATCTACTACTCAGAGTAGACATGAGCTAAGAATGGCTGCGAGCCATTTATTTAAAAGAAATACCTAGTTCCCTTATTAATGTAGTCATCCCATCCGCATCTGTAAACACCGTGTGCAGTTAATGTAGCTCTGAGACAAAGCCCGGACGACTCTGCTGAAGTTGGAACTGTGGGCCGACACCGAGGTGGTTCTACAGGCAGATTAAGTTTCATCGAGGTCTTCGAACAACCTGCAGCGAGATGTGCAGATGGAGACTGTGTGGTGATGGTTATTTATTTTTGAAGTACAGTGCTGCGTGTTCCTTTCTAAAGGCTTTTTGAGATAAAGTGAGCACTTTTGAAATCAGCCTTAGAAAAAATGCACTGCTTCTACCTGCATATAATTTAACAGGCGCACTGAGTGGTATGCGCTGAGTGGAATGTGCCCAGTAAAGTCGGTAACGATGGAGGGAAAGTAGTTCTATGCCTAAACGTCAAATTAAAAAGTGTTAGGTAGATATTAATTTAAAACAGTCATTTAAATAACATGTCTGGAAAGAATAGACAGCTAAAAGAGCGTTACAAACAGATATTACATTTGTTTAATAATCTATTCTTTTCTCTCAAAATTTAGCCAAATTTTGACTGCTTTGTAAACCCTTGCTTTGCGCGTAGTTCACATATACAGTCTCTTCGTACATTATGGAAATTCTCTCTAGCTAAATGATTGCGTAGTTCCCGAATATATAAGTACACGTCTTCGCGTGCTTTGAAAATTTAAAAAAAGTAATTCAGGTACAGAAATCAATTTAATTTACTAAATCCTATTATTTCGTAACTCTGTTATATTTTAAGAATGTGATATCATATAGGCTACAAAAATTTATCACATTTACTTACTGCTTGAATTGGCCTCCACTGACCTCACTGTCGACGATGTGTTAAGACCTACCCACCTACTTATTGTTTGAATTTTGAAGTGTTGCTAAAACATTTCCAAAATTTTAAATGTTTTGGCTACATCACAGATTAACTATAGTTACTATCCGGGGTTCTGATAGCCCAAAATACACACACAAATGTACATTTATGTAGGGCCTACAAAGAGTTATGCATGTAAAAACATCAGTATATTATTTTTTTGTATTTTATTTACAGATGTATTACAAGAGACACGGTAGGCTCTCACTACTCCACAATTACTTTCAAACTCGCTCTTATGCTACCTTATGCACATATTCATAATGCTTGTTTGCCTAATTAAATTCATAACCTCAAAAATCCGAACTCGACATAGTGCATATGTAACTTTTCTGTACTCGCTTGTGATGAACGTGTTTAAGTTATGTCCTAGAGATAAAATAACGGCAATTCATTCAAAAAGACTGCAATTCAAGACTGTAAGCTAAAGTGTATAAAAATATTCAAAATAATAAAATGTTGAATTTATTTTTGAAAAGAAAATGACAAACCTGACTGAACACTACCTACCGGAAAACAAGATTACAGCAGTTTAGTTAAAAATACTGATCCGTATATGACAGTTTGTTGGAGACACGTCCTTTCCTAACACGTTTACGAGGGGAAAATGAATACTTAATTACAGCATGGAAACGACCCTGTAAGTCAGTTGAGAATCATCTCCTCACCATTTATCAATCATTAAGTAGATACGGAAAATTTTTGATAGTATAGGTTCGCGATTTCGACCATTTGCGATGGCTTCACGGTCGTTGAGAGATCCGAGGTCGTACTTTTGCTAGTAGAAAATGTTCTAACGTTTGAAATTGTGGTTAATTTTCCTCTAGGTACTTTCACTTCCCCGCCTCTGATGATTTCTTCGTGTTACGGGCTTATTTCTTGCTAAACCTTCAAGGGTTTGCGTTTTCTCTAATTTCCTAATCATTGCATAGCAAATATAGTATAGTAAATAGTAGGTTGACATTTTGTGGTTAGATACTGGAGATATATTTGGCTAAATTTCGAATCAAAACTTCATCAAAGGTTTTGTGTACACACTATACGTTAAGTTAACATTCGGACTCATCACAAAAGTTTGAAACTATAGCAATTTAGCGGCAATTAATATATTTTTTTCCTTTCTAATCTTTAACGCATTACTCGGATGTTTTCGAAAATTTATCCAAAATCTGGATTTTCCATTTTTCTGAGCCTTTTGCGATTTTCGTTATCCGAAAGCTCCATATTATTCAGAATTTTTATTTTGTAAATCTGCGTTTCTCCAATTGAGTGGTACATTTGATGCATCTTGTGAAGGCAACTTACACTAATTTGCCATTTTCAGTAGTATGAGAGCTCATTTATCAGTAGATTGTTGCGCTTGACTGTGTAATAAGAAATACTCTCCAACCTCAAATGACTGGTGTATAAGTTACAATACACTGAAGAGCCAAAAAAACTGGTATATGCATGCGTATGCAAATAACAGAGGTATGGAACCAATCAGAGTAACGCGATGCGGTTGGCAGCTAGATCGGTTACTGCTGCTACAATGCCAGGTTATCAAGATTTAAGTGAGTTTGAACGTGGTGTTATAGTCGGCGCACGAGAGATGGGACATAGCATCTACGAGGTAGCGATAACATTTGGATGTTCGCGTACGACCATTTCACGAGTGTACCGTGAATATTGGGAATCCGGTAAAACATCACATCTTCGACATAGCTGCGGCCGGAAAAAGATCGTGAAAGAACGGGACAAACGACGACTGACGAGAATCATTAAACGTGACAGACGTGCAACCCTTTCTCAAATTGGCGCAGATTGGATTTGTGGACTGCCCTGCAGGATTCATGGTGTGAATTGCACCCTGCGTACCTTCATACATTATTCGAGTCCATGCCACGTCGTCTTGCGACACTTCTGCGTGCTCGGGTTTGGGGGGGGGGTGGGGTGCCCTACACGATATTAGGCAGGTGTACCAGTTTTTTTGGCTCTTCAGTGTATATCAACCCGTAAATTTGTAAGACATCTCTTTGGTAGCTCATTAAAACAAAAGACGATGAAAATTTATCAGTACTGCTATGATGTTAATTTTAAGTTTTCAGCCCTAAATATTTTCTCTTATATAAAACATAAAAAAATTAATAGAAAAATTACGTACCTTACTGTCATTTAAAATTAATAGGGAGTGTCATGAATGTTACGACTGTTTATGTTCTAAAGTAATTATAATGTCCAATATGACGCAATAAACAGTACGTGTTTTTGGTACTATAAATGTCACAATTATTTTGATACAAAGACATTTTTGTTATCATTCGGCTAATTATACGTTCTAAAAACTCTGGTTGACTTAACAGCGTAATAAAAAGGAAAGCGGGCCATAGTGTACGGGGAAAGATGAAAGTGTGTATAATTTATGTTTTTGCGTATCAGTCCCTGAGTCCAATTTGCATGCATATCAGTTTTCTAAGAACTTTACAGGCACATAACTAATTATCAAAGTTCTTGCGATATAAACGTAAGAATGTGGCTCGACCTACTAGAAATTATTTTCCTCCCGTATTCCTGAAAGTAGCAGTTGACGCAGTTTTATAATCTGTACCGTTTTGACATATCGGTTCACATTTTTAGTTTTTCGTGGCTGCTTGAAAATGTGCTATGAAATCGTACAAATTGTAATGAATTCGAGTACGTAACAAGGTTGAAAGTTAAATCTTTACGTTATGTATTTAAATGAAGTAATTTTTTTTTTTTTGAAGATTGATACGTGCTTTGCTAATTTCACACTTAATTGATTTTTAGAACCATTGGTTTTTGACTCTATAGGTACTGCATTGTTTTATTTTAAACAATCCTCTTCTCTTTGTCTTTCCTCCACACCCCAAACAAATAAAAATTACGTTTTACGTTGTCCATGCGTCTGCGTGTTGATATGTTCCTCAGAGTGCTACAATTTGTTTGTCCTCGCAGTACGCAGATCCACCCCACTGCCATTCTGTAGCTGAACACCGCAACCATTCTTTCTTGTCCATAGAACATGACGTTTGCCATCGTTCAGCTGCCGTTGCTTCTCATTTAATCCGCATCAACGCTACCTCAGTTTGAAGCAGCTTCTACGAACGCTACTGTTACTGCAATAAACACTGACGTTTTTAATTATGGCTGTAAGGTGAATGAAATATTTATAATGTTTTTAGCCATGCAGAGTTACATTTACAAAGCCATAAGGTAGTTATCGATTATTTTAATTTTTGAGAGATAACAATTATGCTGTTAATGATCATTTATGTCCATTTTTTTTAGTTTAATATGCATCCTTCGCCTTACGTAAATGACTTGAAAGGCCAGAATAGCGGAATAAGTAAAAAGACAATCATGTATTCATGTAAAAAAATACATTTTAGTTAAAAAATCAATTTTCTGTTTGGTAATTTTCAAGAACACACTTGTATATGAGTCTATTCTGTTCTTGTTTTGTTTAGCTATAATATATATTTTCATGCCTTTAAATTCCGGTTTATCTGTACTGAATAAGAAATATATGATTATGCTGTTATTCTTTACATCAGCTTTATATACAGAATTCACAGCAATATGAGTACCATCAGAGAGAGAGAGCGCGTTAACGTGGATGATATGAACTGGCTTGACTGGCAAATACGCGTAGCTTTCTTTATTATAAAATGGAGTATGGGAAGGAGTCGTTTCAGTTCTTTCCTGAGATGGTGTTATTGACTCCATAACCTTGGCTGCTTGAGTAGAGAATTAATAGCATCAATAGTGCTCACACGATGTGAAACTGCTGGAACAAATACCGGTTTCGAAAGGCATGTCGGACATATAATTATTGTCATAATTAACTATTTTAAACGCCGTTCTTCACTCACGTCGTTTTATGGTTTCATGCTATCAAAAGAAGGGCTTTCGTTCCAAATTAGCCTATCTTATTTAACATTGTCACGTATATATATATGGCCTATTTGTAAATCATACATAGAACCAAACAATCCTTAGATAACAATTTGTCAACCTTGTCCAAGGAGATCGTTTTTTTTTTTTTTACACGATTAAAGAAACTATTAGAAAAAACTTGTTGCACTTAATACGAAATAATTTAAGTGCGTAACTCGTTGTTCCATAGAGAGGATTTCTTTTGCCTTGATTAGCTGGCTTTCGCGTGGGAAAATTCATATTCTTGCTTTGCAGCAGTAGGTGTACGAAACTGTCTTTCTCCACCTCCTTTCCCTTTCTTTTCTTCTTTATCTCACACGGTTAGTATGAGAAGATGCGCGTACATGTCTACCAGCACGAAGCCTATCTACTCGAACTGATTTATATTGTTCCATGTATAACAATTTCACCTAATTTCGCAGATATCTTGATTTTGATAAGTATTGGTTCATTAATACTAGCGCTATACCCAGACCCTAAAAGATGTTATGACTTATAAATCCCAAATTTACTCTATAGGTATCAAATATGAATATTTGTTGCTGGTTTTGTTGCTGGTTCGAGTCATGGGAATTTTAAAAGAAAAACATAATTGAACCAGTATTACGTAGCCGATTTGTATAAAATTTTATGTTTGGCAGATTACTTACTTTTTTTTAATAAAAATTCTTTTTTACGCTTGTTTACTATTAACAAAAGTTTATGCTGTAACTGACAGAAGACGTACAAATTGGAAATATATACATTAGATAAAAACAACTATGCTGGCTATTAATAAGTCTGTATTTAAAAATGTATTTATAATTGGAACCACCGTGACTTGTTGAACGTTTTTATTTATTTATTTTTAACCACTTGTCCTTTAGGGATTTTTTTAAATTTGTAATTTAAGGGTTCAATAAGATGTTAGCAACAAATAGAAACTTTGCTCAAGATTTTTTGACAAAAACTCTTTCTGCTTTTCTTAAGCCGCAAATGACACAAACCACAACATATCTGCAAAAATGCATGAGAAAAAAAATTACATTGTAATCGACGTTCTCTGTTCACTTGTACATACGGAGTGCTTAACGTAGTTATATGTATATTTGAACCATGACTAATTTGCACGAAGAGTGATATTCAATAGGCATACAATCATTAAAATCGCACTTTTATTAAAATTGGTTGTAAAAACTAACACGTTACATGAATTATAATACTAGCAATGAATCAAAAAAGTGATTTTTTTTTTTTTTTTTTTTTTTTTTTTTTTTTTTTTTTTTCAGAAAATATTTATATCTCGAAAGTTTCTGTAAGTCTCGTTTTTGTATATCTGTCTGGGCTGCAATAACTGCTCGATACAATTTCAACCACGCACATGGGAAACGTTCGACTGGCTTCGATGAACTTGAAGAATTATATGTCGTTCACTCAAACGGAGTTTATTTTAAATGCGAAATACGTAGCGAAAAGTGAGTTTCGGTCGAAATACGGCAAGTTAGCAGATTCCATTGCTTTGCCCCCCGCCCCCGCAAACCCTCGGTTTTGCAAACCAGTCCCTGTATCGTCAGGATTTGTACACGCGCTCGCTGAGTTTTCTTAAAAACACAATACCATGCACTACGCCACAGAGCGCACGAGTCAAATTTATTTTAAGTAAAAATGAAGTTATAGGTACGACAATTGTATAGTTTGTTAGCTAATGTGTTTTCGTTGTGTTGTTTGTTTTATTATGTGTCCTCATTACAACCACCTGGAGTAACAACTGAAGAAAAATGACGTGCATATTTTACTCAGTGTGTAGCATGTAAAAGTCTGCTGAATAGCGAATAATTTTTGGCTAAAAACAACTAAGTTATTTTACCATGACAGAATAACAATTCAGTGCCGTTAGGCAACTGAAAACTTAGGTTGTTCACTGTCGATATTAGCGCATTCGAATGTCGATTAAAATTTTGACGTTAACATGGCGCTCATTTTGTAAACTTCGCGCCAACTTTGCGTCAAATTTTTTTATAAAATCGTAGCTGTGTTCTAATTGCAGTTAAGAATGACTCCTCGTTGATTAGTTATAATTCAGTACTACCAAATATGTAATGTCTGGGATCTGAAAAAGGCTAGTGTATATATGTGCATAATTTCAAGTAAACTTAGTAAATACGAGCCGTTACTATAATATTTACACCTGGATATATGTGCCAATAACAACCTCTTCTCTCACCTGAACTAACGCCTATTTAAACCCTTACATTTTATTTAATCCCAAGGGATTTTCAAATCAATGATTTGTTTATAATTTAAATGCACACAAACCAAAGTAAAACTTCAACGTGTTTTTCATTACATAATATACATTCTGTACGGAAGATGGTAGGGACCATATGAATACAGGAAACAAAGGAAAATAATCGTCCCTTGAATCTGGGTCGAACAAAACTATGCCCGCCTTTGTGTCACCTTGGAGTTGGGTCAACTTCTCGCATGGAAAGTTAAACTTTACGTCGTTCTTAATTCGGTGTGAATAATCTGTTGCGCGATATATTCCTGATGATAACCGCAAACGCAACGAGCTCCATATTAACTTCAATGTGAATCTTCCTTAAGGGCAATCCGTAGTAAAATATTGTCTGTAAAATCAGTATTTTCGCGTATACGCGCAGGTCAGTAAATAAACGTTGTGAGGAATACGACTTATTCCAACGAAAAATAAAAAATAAAAACAATTACCTACGGCCGTTAGTTTTTACTTTCAACCTATTAAATATTTTCAAAAGGAAAAAAAAGTGAAAATCGTTTTAAAAAATCGCTTATTTAGGACTTCCCTGCTTACTTTCCTTAAGGAAAAGGATAAATGTACAAAGTGGCATCTCCTATAGTTTAATCCACTGGCTTACATCGTGTGTAATAACATCCTACTGTTGCAAATGTAATTTTCTGGAAATTCAGATTCTTGGTTATGCATATCGCAGAATTGCGAGGGCCCGTTTAAGTGCTCCCTTATAACTATGGGTAACCTTGAGGCTTTTAAAATTTTTACAAGGGATTCTCCTTTAGAGGAGTGAAATATGCGAGGGAGTGATAAGGGCGACACTAGCACGCGCCCCTAGCGCCTCAACGCTCCTACGCGCAAGGCGTGCAGTGTTTCCGTCGTGATGCTGTACTGTGCAAATTAAGTCTGTAACAGTGGGACTTTATTACACGCGATGAAAAACCACCGATTAAACTACGCCCGTATAGTCGTGCTTTTCTCTTACTGCTTAAGGAAAGTGCATAGGCAAGTTTCTTGGCTTCAACCCTTTTGCGGAAATTCTTCGTTTTCCTGTCACAATTTCGGATTCAGAGTAATTACGGACAATGTATGATCACAGAAATTTTCCATTTTACGAGTTTTTTAATATCTTTGTGCGTAATTTTAATTGTGTGTTATCTGCTTGTTGTAAATGTCAGGAACCTGTTTTATATTGTATCAATAAGTTGTTGCCTTTTTTTGCAAGCAGAAACTAACATACAGTGAAAGTTAGAAACAAAAATATTAAACAACAAGTAAATTTTAAATTTTATATAATCAAAAATTTCCAATAATAACTTTGAAACTGAAATTATGGCACGAAAACGAAGAATTTCTGTATAATAGGCAAAGTCGAACTTTAGAAATCCGTTATTGAACCGTTTTCACGATTTTTCCCCATGAATACACTTAATATAATAAAAGTGAAAAATAGAGACATATAGAATTGCTTTTTACCTTTTTTTTTTTTTTTTTGGTAAAAGGTAGTATTTCCGGAACATTTATGTACCGAGATACGTGTGTTCGCGCAAACAACGATTTCACAGAAAAATTTTCAGTGCACTCTCCTCTTAAGGTTCGGCTTAACACCCCTTTTGCAGAAATTCTTCGCTTTTATGTCATAATTTCGGATTCAGAGGAATTACTGACAATGTTAAATTTTAGACAATTTACAACTTAAGGGTTGTTTAATATTTTTATGCTTAATTTTAATTATGTGTTATCTGCTAGTTGTAAAAAGTCGGGAACGTATTTAAATTTGATCAATAACTTCCAGCCTTTCTGCAAGCAGGAAGTGACGCGCAGTGAAAGTTAGATACAAAAGTATTTAACAACTAGTAAATTGTAAATTTTCTGTAACCATACATTTTCACTAATAGCTCTGAAACTGAAATTATGATACGAAAACGAAAAAATGTCTGCATAGTAGGTGAAGCCGAGCCTTAAGGAAGCCCGTCGTAGGAAAGTGTGAATATTCCTAGGAACAAGGACGTTGAGGTCACTGACATCTAATTTAAATAGGAAATCCTATGTTAAGGAAATTAACCTCAGTGCGTTAATATCAAATACAGGCGTTTCAAACTAAATGTATTCTGCACGAATTATTTAGGGGAAGATCTCTACGAGCGTATATTTTCAATTTAGATACGTACTGTGTACTTTTCTGTAAAACACACTTTTTTTTTTATTCCTTGCAGGCGGGCTGTACACGTTATAGAAACATTTCCGCTGTAGCGAACTTCTAAAAAAATCCGTGAAGAATACGTTTTGTTTGAAACGCTTATCTTTAAAATTAACGCACTGGGGAGAAATTTCCTTGACATGGGATTTCCTATTTAAATTTCTCAGCTGGTAGCCGGAAGGCGGTGTCCTTAACGCCCGAGGTGCGTCGCGCAGGTGAGGTACGCGGTACTCAGCCTGGAATCTCGCTGCGAGTATTACAAGTGAGCTCCGCGCGACGAGAGCGAGCTGAGCCTCCAGATCCGGCATCGTATTATCTGCATCTGCGACTTGGGTTTCCCATCGGGGGAAAAAGTCAAGGCCCTGAAGCTCTCGGGGCTGCTGGGTTTTCTGCTCCCCTCTCGCCCCTCTGGCCCAGAGATCTTCCGCGACTGCGTCCTGGTGACGCACAGACTAGATTACACTCGTATATCAAGAAGTCAACTATTTCTCTCCACCTTCCGCCCCGCCCTTGCTCACCCTGTGTTGCCACCTTTCCTGTCGCTCTTGCAGCGCCCACATATCCTTCGCGAGAAACACACACACACGTCGTAAAACACACAAGAAAACCTTTTTCACCAGCGCCTCGTCTCGGCATGATGCCCTATTTGGACCAATACATTGCGCAAACTAAAATCGTGCATTTGTTTTTGTTATGGGCTGTTCACGGTGAAGTGAGCACTTTTGAGGCCCTAGTTACTTTTTTTTCTTATTAGCGGTGTTTTATCCTTCCGCCATTTTTTAAAATGAATATTGCCACGGAAATAATAAACACAGTGTACATATTTCACCGGACTCGAAAATTAACGTCTAAGGCCACAATAAAATATATTTACTGTCCATTATTCCAAATGGGCTTCAAAAAGTGCTCACTTTACCGTGAATAGCCTATATCAAACTTCCGTGACCATTGTTCACGTATTATGTTTTAGTGTTCGTGCGGGATAAATTATGGTTACGACATACTGCCGTAAAACTACGACATAGAAAACGTAAAGTTCTCAAGACACAATTTTTGTAAATTTTTCAAGTAGTAGAACTTCAGCAGGGCTTCAGAATAGCTGGAAGTAACAGAGAATGGACTGTAGCATCATGACTGTACTAGACATGTAAAGTAGCGACCGTATATAGATATGTAGAAAGTATTATTTTTCGCGTGCCAGTCACCACGACAGTCAGCTTGCAGCCTCCCGGCAGTGAATGTCGGTACCTTATTCTTAAACACATGGACTAGTAACTATGTGTGTTTATCATCATAGGATATCCCATAAAAAATGTTTATTTTAAGCAAATTCTAACTTTTCTTATTAATTAATGGTAAAATTATACGCTGAGTAAAACAGAAGCTGATAAAATATTTACTAAGCTATTAATGTAGCAATTATTAAACCGAAATTTAAAATAACTTTTCAGAATTGGTACAGATTAATGTGTTTTGTAATAAAACACAAATCGTGAATATTATGTAAAATTGATCAACTATCTATGCCTGTAAAACATTATTAAATTAAATTTGTACGTACACTTTTGAAATAATAAAATATTTCACTTATAATTTGCGAACTAGCAAATTATTTGGTATTTACCCAGTTGGACGAGTATCTTAGTGGTTTTAGCAGAATAAAAACACGGCGCTGTATTCTGGGTTCATTACATTAGGTCAGTTATTTAAATGTCGGCTATTTTTGTTACTTTATAGCATATTGAAATGCTCGCTGCGAAACCTAGGGCGCAATTCAGGGTCATACTATACACAACCTCCGGACCAGGACTCGGTACAAAAAAAAATCGTTGTTTACGTGCGAGAAGGTATCAAAAAGTTTCGAGACTAACTCTGTTCACAAAAAAAAGAACACTCTATTTATACACATTTACACAATTTCGTCATTCTAATACACTAAGATAAAAAATTTGTTTCCGCCAACAAAATACTTGTTTGTATAGGGGAAATGAAATGAATGTTTTGTTGTTGTTATTTAGCTGTCCCAAACAAATATTTTGATGGTGCAAATAAAGATTTGTTTGGCTCTACGTGCATTTAACTGTTTCAGGTAATATAATATACTTTCAAGTCCGACCGAGATTCGATCCTAGATCATTTACGCCCGAGCGCTCACCCGAGCAACCTCAACTAAAGTCACTTCTGATGTAATGGGATTTGTTTATTGATATACATTTTGAATACCGGACAACGTACGCAAATAAATATTTCAAGTTTTATAGCTTTAATTTTTATTTTCCTGTTAAGATTGTTTTATAAGGGTGTTTATACAACTATTAAGCATCAATACATACGCTAAGAAACACTGTTACTACCCTATTTGCCAGAAAAAATGCACAAAAACTATCGAACTCTTTTTTTTTTTTTCGTACTAAGGGAAATGAGTGGCCAAACAAACAAATACAGTTTATTCAACTAACTATTTTGTTGACAGTATAATTTCATTTGGCCCAAAACCGAGATTTTTTTTATTCAAGCATGTATTTTGTTAGATGAACAAAATTAATTTTGTTGCTTCCCATGTATTGTTTACGGAACCAAATAATCGTTAGGGCAACTAAATATACATACTTATTCGGAACCGAGTGCATTAATATCAGGAGATGATTCCTTACGAGAAACAAAGTAGAAATGTATTTAGGCATTTTTCCATAAAGTGAAAATTGTGGCCACTACGTGCCACTGAAAATCGAATTTCAAGTTACACTTAGTCAAATATTTCCGAAACCATTTGAGATTAAGCAACACAATTTCTAACTACCACTTCGCGACTTTTCGCTGCCAATTAGCTTAAAACAGTAACTAGGACTTTGATTTTTCGTTAACTTCGACTTTACGAGGATTCCTCCAGGGAATGTCAGCTTGCTAATGCGTGCGTGACTACTAATTTTCTTGCGAATTATCTCCGGAATAATATCATTGCGGCGTAGTCATTCATACAACACTGGACTGCCTTATGTCACGCATTCTTCAAATTTTACTATATTGTGAGGGAAGAATTGTGTTTGCTTAGTGCCCAGAAACCACATACCATCACAGATATTTATACAGTAGATATCGTCATTCTTTATCGCTACAATTAAGAAAAGTTTCCTAGGGTGTAAACAAGCACATGTTTTAATAACGATTACATTTGTTTCTTGTAGACCTAAATAATAAAAATAATTCATACTCTTAATTGTGGTTATTTGCTGTTAAAAAAATATGCCACAACTACTACACCATACATACGTCATCCCACATAGAGGGGAGGTTTTGAATTTTTATTTTATTGGTTGAATAAAAGGAAATATTTGCTTATATTTTACTTATATATGCCTTTAATTATTTAAGAAACTTTTTTTAAGTATTTATTAAATTGAGTTAAGACATTACCCTTAAGTTTCCATTTTTCAGTATTTTTAATGGTTTCGTATATTTAATTTGCGTGTTCCAAAACCAGATAAAATGGGGGTTTTGGCATATGTGTGTGTCTGTTCGCTACAATATACCTCGCTTGATACTTGAAGCATACAATGCGGGCCAAAAAATTTGCTTCTGAAACCTCTCACCGGATGAAAAATTTGTGTTAATGTCAAAGACATAAAACAATCCTAACTTTAAATAAACCGGTGGTAAACGAATTGTCTATGATGTACCGTTAATTCACACAAATTTGTCTAAATTGTTTTCGGAATAATATAAATTTATAGAGGTTTTTTTAAATTTGAAAACGGCTTACATTACTGATGCCTTGAATTTTTATGTGGTTAAACACAGTATTGGTAACTTTGGGTGTGTCAATACGCCTTTAAAAATAATTCATCACTTCATTATTCGAAATGTTTGCCTTTGGAGTGTCTAATTTGTAGTCACACCCCACTCAGATGTTGCACTTTTACATTCCCGCCTCCTAACTGTTGGAAAATGTTCCTTTTTTTACGGAGAAGTGCGTGGGGAAAATAGCACAGTAATCGTAACATTCCGGATAACTTTGTTTTCACAGTAACGAATTTCCACAATTTTCACGGAACGTTCTGTAAATGTACAGAAGTTACCGTAATTCTGCTAATTATTATATATTGTTTTTATTGTTTGTAAGGGGATGCTAATAAACAGCTTCATTTTCTTTTTGTGGGCGTTCCACTGTGCATTAAAAAAATTTTAGATTTGTTCTGAAAATAATTTGAACAATAACCGAAATATTGTACCAGAACGAAACCGTAGACATTCACCTGCATTTTTTATACATTCTGACCGATATTAAGGTTTTGTACGCAATTGTAGGTATAATTTAGTTTCCTCTTTAAGAAATATTTGTTGTCATATCTTACGGTTCGTATTGATATTTGTAGGTGCATTTATAATTGTCATGGATATTCTAATTACTGCAGGAACGGTCGTTTTTGGTGTACAACGTGAGGCTTGTTTCGAGATGAGTTGAGAGATTTTGGCAGCTCTTTACAACGAGGTCTTGAGAGCCGACAAGGGTGAAATAATGTGAGAATGGAGCAGTGCCGGAATGCAAAGGCGAGGGAAACGGGATAACCCCGAGACAACCCACCAAGCAGCGGCATCATTCCCCGATTCCCACTTGCGAAATTCCGGGAATGACCTGGCCGGGGATTGAACCCGGTTCGCCTTGGTGGGAGGCGAGCATTCAGAACGCTCAACCACCGTAGCCCCGATCGTTTCGAGTAGCCTTGGCGTTGCTCGCACCCCAAACCCGAAGCTGCAAGGAATACGGGAGATTTCGTATTTTGTAAGTACAGAGATACCCTCCCTTTCCCGTCTTTACGGACCGCATATCCAAGTACGAACTGCACACTTCCGTAAGTTTTGTATGGTTCATTTGAGGGAACTTTTAACAGTGCAGAAGCACGGGTAACGCAACATCTCTGACTTTCAGTTCAAAGTTTTCTTGTAGGGGAGCGTTGAGCTACGTTTATCTGAATTATATTCACAAACCACTCCGCTGTCGGCCTATCAGGACCGGAACTACAAACCGCAACCCAACCAGGTCAATAACTGGGTGTCACGCACGCACGTCTTTTATCGCGAGACTCGTCCGATGAGCGAAGCGACTAAGCGTTAAAAAAGGGAGAAGGGGGAACACCGAGTTGGGGCTATCGGTGTTGGTGGACTATATATACGTGCTGCACTCAAACGAAAATCATTCGCAGTCAACATCTCACACTAGAAAGGTCTTGAAGATTCATATTGACCTAGTGGTAAGTTTATTTGCATTATTTCTCATTTAACTTGGCAGTATTTCTTATTTAACTTCTACTGTAATAACTTACTGCTTTCTACAGTACTATTGATTTATTTACTGACTTCATTTCTGGCGAAGTTACTGCTTGCTCTTTCTCTTATACTTAACCACGTACAGCGAAAATATTAACATATATAAAATATCTGATTATCACTTAAGACAACATTTGCAATACTTTCAATACACTAATAATTAACAATTACTGAGAGTTAGTTTAGAAATATTGACGCGAATACGTTATCGGGTGTGAGCTTCTGATAAAAACAAGAAACACACAAATCACAGCAATAAACATTCATAAGAATTAGTTATGAATACTGTTAACTATACACGGCTCGTCCCTCTCTAGAATTGCAGGTAAAGCACACCATAATAAATCTTTATATTTTGCCTTTGGAACTATCGTGAATATTGTCCTGTAATGTCTTGGTTTTCCGGCAAAAGGCATAGACCTACTTCCTCATGTAAGCTAGAGTGTAATATAACAAATAATTAAGTCAATTTAAAACAAATCTTAATTACAGGAATTAACTCGGAAAGTAATGATGAAAGATAAAGAATTCAGAAAGGGATTTCAAGTGCAATATTTTACCTCTGCTCTTCTAAGAGTGTGCGTTTCTTTTATCCAGCAGTAGGGAAAAAAGTTTATCGTTCTATTAAAATTTAAGAAATAGTGAATAACATGCACGAGCAGACATGTCAATTCATTATCATAATAACCCATTTTAAAACCCCGCGGTAGGTGTGTGCAGTCGCCTTGGGAGATAGAACGGACGTTTTCAGAGTGTTGCCGTCAAAGTTAGAGGGGGAGCCACGCAGGAAAGTTGAATTTTCGTTGTCAGCACGCACCCGCGGATCCATTTCAGGGTGGCGAAGCGGGGAAGTGTCTGTCACTTTGTTTACTCCAATATTAAACGGGCGCCTAGAAACCTTTACGAAGTCTCGTGGGGGGAGGAGTGACGTAGAAGATACTCTTGCCAGTGGAAAGGAACAAATGGGACGTAAGTCAGCATACGACGTAGTTTCTCTCACTAGTAATGACACAAAATGTCTGTTATTGCCTGGTGCACGTGAAACACACACATTTTCAAAGTCACTATGTACTAATGATGCACACACACGACATTCAAGAAAAGTGAGCGAACCGGAGTTAAATTTCTAATGAATTATTCTTTCTGTTAAACTTAATTTTAGTATAAATTTTATTAGAAAATTACGTAAATTATTTAGAAAGCCCTGGAAAGCCTTACATTTTACATTTGCAAGATGTATTGGTAGCGTACCTACAAATACCGGTTATTATTTAGTTTTTTCAGCTAATATACTTTTACCATGAGGAATATTAATCGTTTTGATAACATGCCCCCAATAACATACGATAAAAAGCGCCAAACCGCTTCATATTTATCTTTTAAAAGAATGATGAACTGTTCGAGCCTAAAGGCTATTCTTTTTCCCTAGATGTCATAGCGACGTAAACCGCAAGCTCCTAAAGTTGAGTATAAGCAATATGATACATGCGGTGGTTTTCGTTGGCTTGCGCGGAGTGGGAACGAGCAGCAGTCAGCAGACAGTTCTGACAAAGAAACTACATCATGAACGCATGAAAATAATCCCCGGTTAATGCGGAAACTGAAGCCGGCATCGTTAAGCAACCAACCAGCCTTTACCGACCCTCTACCTATGGGGCCTCACACTGCAGTCAGTGTTACGGCTAAATTGTTTATTACTTATTTTTATGAAAAATTACTTTTATATAGTCAGTTGTTATAAAATCTCCTTTCAATGAAAGCAAACATATCATTTATAAACATTCAACATTCTGAGTAATGTCGAAAAGTACTCTGCAGTGCATTTTCCGTACTCCGAGGTGAGATAAACTGTAAAGGTAGATAATAATTTTAACCTCTTTCAAGTGGGCTTCTAATTTATTTTCCGGTCTTAACATAATTTGTTTGAATTCCCACCTCCTTGGCAATCATTTATCCTCGTGAAAAGTCCAACTGAGCCGCAGAGGTAGATTCAGAAGAAGGACAGTAGCAAATCATCAAAAAATATCTGTATAAGCCTTTCATTGCTTTGCGCCACCTTCCAGAATTCGGTTAACAATTGTAATATTTTGCTTTGAACCTATTCGTACGGTGTTACGAAGAAGGAAGAATTTATTTTGGGTATGTCTGACAACAAAAAGAAAATTGTGAACCGAACTGGAAGTTTTTTTGTCATTACATAAAAGTCAAAGTTCGTATAGATACCTATAATTATATTTATTTTTTTCTATATTCTATACTGTTGGACAGATCTGGAACAAATTTGGTATGGATGCCCTTCAGAGTTTTCAACTTAAAACACTGACTAGGCCATAATGGATAATGGGCTCCGGCCCTCCATTAAACCAAACAGAAAAAAAAACTTTTAAAATGTAAGAAATCTGAAATAATATTATTATGGACTTGTCAGGTTTGCACATTTGCGAAACAGGAACTGTATTACTACCAAAATATACTCACATTAATGATGAATTTAGTAAAAATGTTGACGGTATGTTGTAAATACAGGTGTACAGGTAGGTTACAAGACATGTTAATATCATTACTGAGATTTTCTCTTATCCAGAGAAGAATTGTGTCCTTCGACGAAGGAAAAGTTCATTTCTATGTGGTTTGAAGTATGCAATTATATGTTTGTACTTTTATAGGGCAAATTGTGTCAGATGAAATGAAAAGCACTAACTTACAACAGACACGGAAATTTGTAACTCATCGCACAGATAGAAATATTTATAATATATTACTTCACTTGAACACAGGCATGTTATCGTGAGAAATAATAATAAAAAATATTCAGCCACATTAAATGGAACTTTTTGGGCTACGGTAATTTCCTTGAGATTTTGTAACTAAGAATTTCAGAAACAAAAATTTTCTTTCTATTCCTCAATGTTTTAAAGAAATTTAATGAAACCTGTAGCTTTAAGATAAAAGTTTTTTTATTATTATGTTTGTTTGATAATAAGCACATCCGCTGGACAAATTCCGTACAGTTGGCCCTACAAGAGAGTTAACAAATACATTTAAAAATACTTCGGTGCAATTTTATGTTACATTAGAAATTTTAACAGGAGGCTGAAATATAAATCATACAAATTCAGTAAATATAAACCAAGTTACAATTAATTTGCGTAGTAAAACGCAATATATAATAACACCATCCGGAATAATTTTACTAAGCCTTCATTAATACGATAAATGAGCGCGCTCTTTAGCAAGGGGCGTTATCCAGACTGGTTATCAGCCTGTGGTGAGACGTGCAAATAAATAGACTACCGAGGGAAGTTATCAGGAAATGGCGTGTGGTACCGAAAAACAATTAACTCTTACAATCGCCTGACATTACTCTCAGCCATTTAAGTAATCCCTAACTTTTCTTAAAACTGAAACACCTTTTGATTCAAGGAAACTTCTGAGAGTAAAGTACTGTGTATATTTCCAGTATCTGCCTTCTCCTTAGATTACCCATTCGGAAAACAAAGAGGTAGCATAATTAACGGCGACTAAATTAAATTTAAAAAAAAAGAACAAAAGTGTATTTTTAAAGATCTGTAATTTTAAGCGCGGTCCACTTTCTGAAATTTAAAATAATAGTTTATAATTTTTGATGGTATATTATTATTTGCGTTTTTAAACATGCCGTACTATAGATTGTTCATATGATAATTTAAACTAATTTTAAAGTAACATCCCGTAATGCTATAGCTTACGAACCCGGTGTAAAAAATATTTACATCCAAAGTGACAAACTCTCACAATAGTCATGTTGTTTTTGTTTCAGAGTTCTTGTCCGCAGTAATGTCTATGACAAACGTCCTGATAGCAGTGGCTCTGTGCACACTGGGTCATTCTGAGTCTTTTTCATTCAGAAAGGTAAGTTTATATCTCCAACGAACATTAAAAGGTTATACAGCAACGATCGGCGTTCTTGTTAGAACATACTGTATGTTGATGAACATTTCAGACGACAGATTTTAATACGTTTCACTTCAATTAAACATAGTGCCAAAGAACGCCTTCTAGTTAGTATATGTCCTCTTTTTCTTTCACTTCCAACCATTGCTGACGACTAGATACAAAAATCATCCAGCTCTTAAGTTTTGCTCGCGCATCGAATACAGTAAAACCAATCGCTATTGTAAATTTTTTAATCCCGTGTAATAGTACATATTATACAGGCCTATCGACAACTTCGTTACCAGGATGTTTTTATCTTAGACTTTGCTCAACTTGGAAAAAAATCAAATCACTTTTTCCTTTTTGCAACCGATGCCGGCAATTTAAAAATACGCTTTTACAAACAATATTGTCAAATATAATCTTGCTTCCTTTAATCAAACCATTCCAAAAGCACGTAATACCAGTGCCATGCTTAGATGTAATTGAAAAATTTACACTTCATAATGAAAGAATTTTATATACCTATAATTTTAAGTAGCGTTCCTGCAGCGACAATCATTATATCATAACAACAGGATAAAATATTTGACATAACTATACAGTGGGAAATTATAATAAAGTAAGTTTGTTGATAATATGCATGTCGATTCGTCACAGAAATTCTCATTTAAATAAAATATTACTGAATTAATTTTAATTTATCTTAAACAATTTTTAAGTAAATCTTACACTAAATATGAAAAACAAAAAACAAAGTTTTTGACGTTAATACTACTTTAAAATCAGATCGACACATGAGGTACCAGGAGTGAAGAGATAAGGAAAGCTCTTAACTTCAAGGTCTTGAAGATGGAGGTGAGTATGGAGTAGCGCCGGAATGAAGGGGCGGGAGAAATGAGAGATCCCAAAGAAAACCCGCCAACCAGCGGCACCATCTGGCACGATTCCCACATGCAAAATTCCGGGAGTGACCCCACCGGGAATCGAACCCAGTTCGCGAAAGGCGGGAGGTGAGCAGTCTAACCACTACACCACCGTAGCCTCGGTGCCAGAAGGAAACGGCGATGTAATGTTTCCAGGTTGATGTGTTCAGACACTGTAAATCCGTGACTAATAAAAAGATTGAAAAATGTGGTATTTCGTTCAATCCGGTATACGTCTACGATGTCAGAATGGTGTGAGTTGGCGCCGCTCATGCGCGAGGTGCTCTCGTCTAGAATTGTCAATTTAAACAAAAATAAAAGTATAAATTTTGTCACTTTCATTTCATCCCCATATCTGAAAGAAAATACTTCCCGCTAACGAAGACGTATTTATGTAAAACTCGCGGTCATGTCCGCGACAGAATCACGCCCCGATTTTTTTTTAAGGTTGTGAAATATTTTCAAATAAAACACACATGATATTTCGAGCGGAGTTTTCAGCGGATTTTCAACACGTGGCATTTACTACAGCTAATAACAAATAATCCTTTTTTTTTTACTGATGATGTAGGAAATTTACTTTCAGAATAAAAACTGGGGTGTAATGAAAGTTGTGAGAAATCTTAGTTTAATCGAACACACCTAAAATATAAAGTTGTTATTTTAAGAAGCTCATACTTCCTGTTGCAGCGTCTAGCAAACTTAAAAAATGTACTATAGTCTATTCGCTGTTTCTTTACGTTATTTGAAATAAAGCTTTGAAAAATCACCCAATATATGACGTGCTATGTCGTGTATCACAAGCTTTTTACACTTGTGTTACCATAAAAATACATTTTTTTAAATTGTACTTCTACTAATATTTAATCTGTAAATTCCAATATCTCATTTATAATTAATGTGAATAAAAACAACGGTAAAATAGGTGTGTTGGCAATGCCTAGTAAGGAATAGTTCCAATGAAAATATTTATTAGACTGGGCGCGCACGAATGCGGTGCGCTGTCCCTTTGGTGTAATTTTCTAGACTTACCTAAACTTCGTCTGCATGGGGCGGAGGAAAATTCGGGAAGTAGAACTTTAGCAGGGCTTCATAAAAGTTAGAAGTTACCGTGAATCGAGTATAGGAAATGTAAAATATGAGGTTTTTGTATTTTCAGGTGGCGGAAGGTCTGACCAACCGGCAGCTGAGGAGNAAGTATAGGAAATGTAAAATATGAGGTTTTTGTATTTTCAGGTGGCGGAAGGTCTGACCAACCGGCAGCTGAGGAGATCCGATGACCTCGTACTGCCAACTGTGTCGCCCGGCCTGAACCCGGGCGATGCTGGGGTCGCAGAATGGCCGAGCGAGTTCAAGCCCGACATCATGAGCGCTTTCGAACTGCTCAAGAGCAAGAGGGCAGCCGCACCAGAAGAAGGCGAGGGGCAAGGCCAGCCTGGCCCAACCTTCCCCTTCGCCGGCGGGTTCGGTAACTTCCCGAATCCATTGACCTCCATGGGAAGCGGCCTCCCCAACATATCCAACGTGTCCGAGTTGGGGCAGCAGTTCTACCCCAACGGCAATAACTCAGGAAATCTGCTCGAGACTTACAACCCGATGACGCAGATGGGCAACTATACTTCTGGTCTTCCGATGTCGCAGATGAGCAACTTTACTTCTGGTCTTCCGATGTCGCAGATGAGCAACTTTACTTCAGGTCTTCCGATGTCGCAGATGAGCAACTTCACTTCAGGTCTTCCGATGTCGCAGATGGGCAACTTAACCTCGGGAAATCCGATGTCGCAGTTAAACGGTATGACTAACTTGACCAACCCATATACGGGGTCGATCCCATTTATGAACAATAATAATAAACCCGAAGGGGACAAGGAATCTAAATGAAGCATTGACTGTTCTAGCNATTTATGAACAATAATAATAAACCCGAAGGGGACAAGGAATCTAAATGAGGCATTGACTGATCTAGCCAAACCCATCAGTAGACTACAACATGCCAATGAACCAGAGCATGCGAGCTCTTTGCAATTATATAGCGGGACCTGGTAAATAGTAACACAGTGTAACACAATAAATAACCATTACAATACAGGTTATGACACTGTAACTTTTATAGACGAGTGTAATTTTAGTCAATCCCTTGTAATGGTCCATGTTCCACAATACCGCTGCCTTAGTTTCACGTTATTAGCTTGNTAGTCAATCCCTTGTAATGGTCCATGTTCCACAATACCGCTGCCTTAGTTTCACGTTATTAGCTTGCGACTTTTCTTTATATAATTCTAAATTGCAACATTTTAATTATTTATTTATTATATTTCCCAGTTTATTTGTGCTGTACTTAGTGTTATATATATTTATTGCAATAATATTTAATAAATTTTACAAAATGAAAGTGTAAGTGTATTTTATTGTAGGTTTAAATATCCCAAGTACCTCAACTTTTCGATGAACAAAAATAAGCTTTTATCATAGAACATAAGTTTTCTGTCACCTTGCCGTTACAGAGCCGCGGTGGTGTAGTGGTTAGACTACTCGCCTTCCACCACTCCCATCGGGGTCGCCCCCGGATTTTCGCATGTGGGAATCGTGCCGGACAATGCCGCTGCTTGTCGAATTTTCTCGGGGATCTCCCGTTTCCCCCCTCAGTTGCATTCCGGCGCTGTTCCATTTTCACTTAGCTTCGCTCTCATCGGCTCTCAAAACCCCGATGTTCAGAGCCGCCCAAATCTCTTCACTCACCTTGCCCTCGCCATCAACTTGGCCACTGGTTAAAAGGACAGATCTACACAAGTAACAAAAAAAAATTCGTTGATCCATAAAAAATTACTGTGAAAACGCAATTTGCGAAAGAGAAAGTATATTTAAATTCGTAAAATATTATGGTTATGCAGTGCCAATTGAAAACAAATTACAGCGCAAAGGTGCCTAAAATTTAATTAAAAATTGCTAAAAATCATAGTTAAAATTCCAAGGGAAACATACGATAGGCTATCCAGGGTAAACTGAGCACTTTTGAAAGCCCTGCTTAAGATGATATTTTATGCACATTGTGTAATCTTCCACCAAATGTAAAATTAACGTTGCCATGGTCCTGATCACGTTATTCTGTGAAACTGTGGAATTATCAGAATAGTAATTAATTTACGTATTGGCTCATAGTTTCACTCGCATGCATTTGGTGTAAAACTTTTGTGACGCCACACGGCGCTGGCCCCACTGTAGAACTTTTGACGTGTTTCTCTACTAATTTTCTGTGCCATACGATTATGTTGCACTCTGACGTACGTGCTATGGCCAGAACTTTACAACACACCAGCATGTAAAAAATACTCTCAACAAGAAGACAATAAAAAAAAACAATACACTTGTCAAATGTTTCAGTCTACAGCCATTACTACCAAAAAAATGACACTACATATCTGGTGGAGCAACATTTACTAATGACAAAAAAGTATGTCGAGCGGCTTTAAAAAAAATATTTCATCAAGTTTAGAATTTGACAAAATGTGCAGCTTTAAAATAAATTACCGATCTTAATTTAAAAAAAATTAAATTGAAAGTGTATGGCAGACTGGCTCCATAGCAATTAATTTTACTTTATAGTGTCTCCAAAAAAATTTCCCTCACACTTCAATTAAAATGAAATAATAAAGAAAATTTGGTTAGCTCAGTTACGTATCGGTAGAACGTGATTACTCTTTACACTGAGAGATGTGTAGGAAAATTACGGAGAAAAGGTTTAGTAGCTTGTTAGAGATCACCAGAGAATAATTATAATATGTTCATAGTTAACAAAATCAGGTCAAAACTAACAGGATTTCGCTCTTGGCAACATAAAATAAACACTATACCTCTGTAGAAATGTCAGGTCTGTAGTAAACACGTCAAACCAGCTCGGAGTCTTGAGGTATGTACCAGCCCTGGGTACCAAGTCTTCTGTAAGGCGAAATACATAATTGCCATTCGCCGAGTTTTAATTAAATATAATCTGTGGCCATCTTCTTTTGTTCTACGAACACTGCTGATGATATTAAACCCATTTTGGCACCCAAGTCATCTAAGAAAAATCTTCTTCCAGCTACATGTAAAACATTCATTAAAACAATGGGAATTAAAAATAACCTGGTCATTATAGGACTTAACTCGGAGCTGCGTTCAAAAATGCATCATTAAAAAATTACGTACGGTCAGTGCTGCCAATTTCTTAAAATGATAAACTTGCGTCTATTTAAATAAAAAATACAACCATGGAAACTGCACAAAATTGCATGTAAAAATAGATAAAATCTTTTAATTAAAAATATTAAAAAATTGAAACAACAGTTGCTCATTAACTTACGGCATAAAAAATTAGCACATTATTAAATTTAGTTAATACATAACACATAATGTTGAAAATTAAAAAACGTATGCTAATAGTATTGTCACCTAGAGTAATAATAACCTGATGCAACAAAAACTGTAGCAAAATAAATATCTCGGAAAAGCCATAATAGTGAATACCACCATTAAATATCATACGTTACATAAGGAAAAATAAATTGTTTCGGTATATACAAATATTTACCTAACACATTTTAAATTCAGCGTTAAGACATGGAGCTATTTTTCCCTATGTCGTTACCAACTTTACTGGGCTGGGCGCCTGCCAGTCATTGTAGCCAGGAAAATATACGCTGTAGGGGGAGTATCATTTTTAAAATGTTGGTTTCAATATTGCTCAGTTAACTGTAATCAGCCTATAGAAGGAATACCTGGAAAATTCTGCATCACTTGCTTCCTTTTTCCACGTTTTGAGCTTCTTCTTTGCTCTATCCGAAGCCTTGGCCATCACACACATGGCCCCCCACTCACTTCCCTTTCCCCAGCCCTTTTCCCGCAAGCACAGTCATGCTCCCCAACCACTCCGCTAGTCATACGCCTACTCCAGCACGTCAATTACGGATCTTTCTATCAGAGACGTCATGCTTAAGACGTGTCATTCGTATGACGGTCTCGTTAAGACACAGTGCTGAAATATCGATGTCCTTTCTGCGTGACTTAACTGCCTGTCTTACCTAAGGTGTCGTAACTATGATGTGTGTTCCTCATAAAATTTGCTTAAGTTAGTGCTAGTGATGTTTCGGATCTTTGTTTAATAGCCAGTAAATGAGAAAAAATTATATTTTTCTAACCTTAGAAATGTTACAGTTATCTCAACTGCAAAATGCAGTTTAACTACTATAATTCATTCCGCGAAGATTATTAATTTTGACTTCAAAGTGCCATCAACATATCCGATTTACCACATATTANTACTATAATTCATTCCGCGAAGATTATTAATTTTGACTTCAAAGTGCCATCAACATATCCGATTTACCACATATTAATTATCGTGATATCGAAATGTAAAATTCATGCACTGTTAATAAATATTGCTAGTAGCTCAAAATTTTATGTTTTATCACATAGGTAAATGCTTAAGATAATAATTTTCATAATTTAAAAATCATTACCTTATACGAAGATGTCAACTTTACCACTATCTGTTTAAATTGAGTGTGCGGTCTTCCTGTTATCTATCGGTGAATTTTTAAACTGAGCTTTTAGGTTGCCGCTGGCGGNGTTTAAATTGAGTGTGCGGTCTTCCTGTTATCTATCGGTGAATTTTTAAACTGAGCTTTTAGGTTGCCGCTGGCGGCGTTTCACATTATGTGCTGTGGACGATTTTTTCCAAACTGTATAAATGAATAATTGATACGGGTCAGTAATGGAACAAATCTTGTGGAGAACGAAAATTTAAAATCCACATGTTTTACCCATCTTCGAGAAGGGTCAACGTGGATGAGAGGAGTATTGCATTGATTGGAGTCAGCTGCATGGCCGAGTGACAGGATCACATTCTGGCTATTTACTACCAAGAATGAATGGAATGTGCGATGAGATGAGGGAGCAGTGGCAGAATGAAGATTGGGAGGAAAATGCAGTGTCCCAGAGAAAACTCCTGCGCCGTGGAAATGCACGCCCCATTCCCCACGTAAGAATCTCCGTCTGAAAAATAACCCCCTTCCCCTCCCTTTTTTCTCCAGGTCTGGGAGGCTAGTGACTGGCCACTGTACCGAACGTGGATGATTATTGTGGAGAAGTGGAAAAAAAATATATTATTTTAGTAAAAAAATTGATGTTTGAGAGGATTGTCTGACAAGAGCTGATGTGTGCACAACGTTCAGCGATAAACAGAAAGAATGACCCCAACCACGAATAACAAAATTTCTTCACCATTAGCTCACTCCTCTATAATTTATTTTCCTTTGTCCATTTATTTTGTAACCTCAGGGCCACCACACACGCCAGGCTGTTTAAATTAAACGCCCCTTCCCTTCAGACCAAATGTACAATCACACAAATTTCCTTCGTCTAATTTAGAATAAAATAAAATTTCCAGCAGTTGTATTAAATCCGACAAAAGTGCTGCCAAAGAAGAAAAAAATTTAGAGTAAAAAAATATTTCACGTCTAACATCTCCAGAAAATATATAGGAAAGGGAGGAAGAAATTGAAATTAATCTGGTGTTGCAAGAATCAAATAGAAGAAAATCGCGAATAATATCAACAGGGCTAGCAACAAACCAAAGAAAGGGAAAAAAATTTCTCGGAAAATCCTTGATATTTCTAGTGGCGCAAGCGATAATTCTTCCTCAGAAGAAGAAAAACACCATGCGGTTTCTGTGGAGTCTGGTATTATGTTATACAATATTAGTAGAAAGGTAAAATGCCAAGAATGTAAAACATTTCATCACGAAGGTGCGTAGGAGCTGGTGGGGAAAAAATAACAATTTAGTTATGGAAAGTACTGTTAAGACTGATTTAATAGCAGGGATGTTTTTACGTTAATATTTATTTTAATCAACAATTTTTACAAATGTGCTAACATCTGACTTCGATATTATGTTTCTTTCATAACTTTAAATTCTAATGTTAAATAATATTTGATAGAAATGCTGATTCAAATAGCCGCACCTTCTGATCCATTTTACTCCACCTTTTCTGTAAAGTTTATAATTTTCATGATCATCTGGTGTGTGTTGTGTTTCAAATGCTATTTCAAATTTAAAACGTAATGTTTTATGTTATAGTTCTGAACATATACAAGCACTGTAACTTCAGTACCGATTCCGAAAATATTGAATTTAGGACCTGCAGCTAGACAGCAAAGTATAAAGATCTAAATATATCCACCTCAGCATATCAGATTTTCATCTGTGTCTTTTATATCATGTGCTTGTAGTGGATGTTGTCAAAGTGATTATTTTTAAAGTAGTACTTTTTGACGGTTACTAGCACCTTTTTGTTTACATGGCAGTAATAAGAAGGGAATGTCATACATAATCACATCACGTCATTATGATCCGAGGTGTGAGCGTTCTCCCCGTTNCATCACGTCATTATGATCCGAGGTGTGAGCGTTGTCCCCGTGAGTTGGTAGGCCCACCAGAGCGGAGGCGCACGCAACTCAGTACTACCAAACTTGCCTGAATAACATTTGCATAGATAAGAAATTTCCCCAGCAACCAAGCAATTAGTTCGCGGAGTCAGCATGTACAGATGGCTCGTTCTCTCGGATCGTTCTGAGCCTTATGCCCTCTGATCCTGGGGGAACCACCCCCCTTCCATCCTTTACCCCTCTCTACTTCTTCTTTCGCCCCTCTTCGCACTCGCTGCACCCCGTCCACCAACAATTCTCTCCTCGGAATTGCAAATCAGCTGCTAGACAAGCAACAGAGTGTTCTTTCCTCGCGCTCGTAAATAAGCACGTTCACTTGTAATTTTGCAGAAATAAGTGCATACTGTCTTCGAATAAATATAATCTTATGTAACACCTAAGATATCAGTTACGGGAAATCTTCAAATATAATTTTTAATTTTGGTGAACTCGCGTAATTCTTTGCCATTTCCATTGTGATTTTAAGCACCTATTGCATAATACACCATAACAATGAATTGAAAAACACTCAAGCTAGTATCGTTAACAGTTATAAAATTCAAAACACGATGCTTTTCATGAGTTACAGGGTTGCATAAACAAAGACACTTTTTCCGGAACACTGCCATACTGAATTATCCCAAACAAACGTTTAACGGTCAGTATTAGAGTTGTAACTTTGATATGTTTAAAAGAAAACTATATACTGCATAAAGTAAGATAATCAAATAAAAAAAATGTGATTTTTCAATTTGCGACTATTGTTCTGGGGGATCGATTGTTTGAGTAATACGTGCAGAAATAATATGTACTGCGAAAGCATACACATTGTTTACAATTATAGTACTTTCTCGCGGGTCATCATCGACTCCGAATTATTCTGTCTGTATATAGATTTCCCGGAAGAACGACCACTGATTAGGGCCACATGGCTCAAAGAAATGACTCTACTGCTAATGATAAATAAATCCCTTCTCAGTGCATCAATTTTGAAAATGACCATTTCAAATTTAAAAAAAAATCTATGCATCTTTCTTAGAGAATACTGCCACGTTAATAAATTCTCAAAATAATTACTAAATAGTTTTTTTTTGTAAATTATTAGTTTTTAAATATTGGACATTAGGAAAAAAATAAAATAAAAGTTGGCAAGAATTTTTTAACGTATTCCTTAACAAATGTCACGCAGAAAAATTGTTGTTTGAAACGGTTATCTTTAAAAGTGATGCACTGAGAAGGAAATTCTTTAACATTGATTNCCAACCACGAATAACAAAATTTCTTCACCATTAGCTCACTCCTCTATAATTTATTTTCCTTTGTCCATTTATTTTGCAACCTCAGGGCCACCACACACGCCAGGCTGTTTAAATTAAACGCCCCTTCCCTTCAGACCAAATGTACAATCACANGTATTAACTCCGACAAAAGTGCTGCCAAAGAAGAAAAAAATTTAGAGTAAAAAAATATTTCACGTCTAACATCTCCAGAAAATTTAAAGGAAAGGGAGGAAGAAGTTGAAATTTATCTGGTATTGCAAGAATCAAATAGAAGAAAATCGCAAATAATATCAACAGGACTAGCAATAAACCAAAGAAAGAGGAAAAATCCTTCTAGGAAAATCCTTGAAATTTCTAGTGGCGCATGCGATAATTCTTCCTCTGAAGAAGAAAATACACCATGCGGTTTCTGTGGAGTCTGGTATTAATTTATGCAATATCAGAAGAAAGAGAAAATGCCAAGAATGTAAAACATTTCATCACGAAGGTTGCGTAGGAGCTGGTGGGGAAAAAATAACAATTTAATTATGGAAAGTATTGTTAAGACTGATTTAATAGCAGGGATGTTTTTACGTTAATATTTATTTTAATTAACAATTTTTACAAATGTGCTAGCATCTGACTTCGATATTATGTTTCTTTCATAACTTTAAATTCTAATGTTTAATAATATTTGATAGAAATGCTGATTCAAATAGCCTCACCTTCTGATCCATTTTACTTCACCTTTTCTGTAAAGTTTATTATTTTAACGATCATCTGTTGTGTGTTGTGTTTCAAATGCTATTTCAAATTTAAAACTTAATGTTTTATGTTATAGTTCTGAACATATACAAGCACTGTAACTTCATTACCGATTCCGAAAATATTGAATTTAGGACCTGCACCTAGACAGCAAAGTATAAAGATCTAAATATATCCACCTCAGCATATCAGATTTTCATCTGTGTCTTTTATATCATGTGCTTGTAGTGGATGTTGTCAAAGTGATTATTTTTAAAGTAGTACTTTTTGACGGTTAGTAGCACCTTTTTGTTTACATGGCAGTAATAAGAAGGGAATGTCATACATAATCACATCACGTCATTATGATCCGAGGTGTGAGCGTTGTCCCCGTGAGTTGGTAGGCCCACCAGAGCGGAGGCGCACGTAACTCAGTACTACCAAACTTGCCTGAATAACATTTGCATAGATAAGAAATTTCCCCAGCAACCAAGCAATTAGTTCGCGGAGTCAGCGTGTACAGATGGCTCGTTCTCTCGGATCGTTCTGAGCCTTATGCCCTCTGATCCCGGGGGAACCTCCCCCTCCCTTCCGCTATCCCTCTCTACTTCTCCTTTCGCCCCTCCTCGCGCTCGCTGCACCCCTTCCACCAACAATTCTCTCCTCGGAATTGCAAATCAGCTGCTAGACAAGCAACAGGGTGTTCTTTCCTCGCGCTCGTAAATAAGCACGTTCACTTGTAATTTTGCAGAATTAAATGCTTACTGTCTTTGTATTAATAGAATCTTATGTAACACCTAAGATATCAGTTATGGGAAATATTCAAATATAATTTTTAATTTTGGTGAACACGCGTCATTCTTTGCCATTTCCGTTGTGAAATAAGCACCTATTGCATAATACAAAATACCAATGAATTGAAAAACACTCAAGCTAGTATCGTTAACAGTTATAAAATTCAAAACACGATGCTTTTCATGAGTTACAGGGTTGCATAAACAAAGACACTTTTTCCGGAACACTGCCATACTGAATTATCCCAAACATACGTTTAACGGTCAGTATTTGAGTTGTAACTTTGATATGCTTAAAAGAAAACTATATACTGCATAGAGTAAAATGATCAAATAAAAAAAAGTTATTTTTCAATTTGTGACTATTGTTTTGGGNGAAAACTATATACTGCATAGAGTAAAATGATCAAATAAAAAAAAGTTATTTTTCAATTTGTGACTATTGTTTTGGGGCATCGATTGTTCGAGTCATGCGTGCAGAAACAATATGTACTTCGAAAGTATACACATTGTTTACAATTATGGTACTTTCTCGCGGTTTATCATCGACTCCGAATTATTCGGTCTGTATATAGATTTCCCGGAAGAATGACCACTGATTAGGGCCACATGGCTCAAAGAAATGACAGATGACGATTACTATTTATTTAGGGAAGAGTCACGTACAATTTTGAAAATGACCATTTCAAATTTAAAAAAAAAAATCTATGCATATTTCTTAGAGAATACTGCCACGTTAATAAATTCTCAAAATAATTACTAATTAGTTTTTTTTTTGTAAATTATTAGTTTTTAAATATTGGACATTAGAGAAAAAAATAAAATAAAAGTTGGCAAGAATTTTTTAACGTATTCCTTAACAAATGTTACGCAGAAAAATTGTTGTTTGAAACGGTTATCTTTAAAAGTGATGCACTGAGAAGGAAATTCTTTAACATTGATTCCCCAGTTAAACTCCATGGCCTGGTAGGCGGTGCCCTTAAGTATCTGATAGCATCAGTCTGTGAAGTCAGTCTGGTACGTGCAACACAGCTGTCAGTATCCTTTCAATGTTATCCAACACAACATAGAAATCACTTGACCGCATACCCAGTTTTTAAGAATTAGGGTTTTTAAGCATGCGGTAACAACGTAATTAAAGAAAATTTGTACTCGAAAGATTTTCCTACAAATAAATTCTTCACTTTCGCAGAGATAGTAAGTAAATATAAAAAAAAANAAATTTGTACTCGAAAGATTTTCCTACAAATAAATTCTTCACTTTCGCAGAGATAGTAAGTAAATATAAAAAAAAAACATATGGACATACTTTGATGGTTTGAAAATAATTTGAAAATAGTCATTCGTTTATATAACTTAATTNTAAAAAAAAACATATGGACATACTTTGATGGTTTGAAAATAATTTGAAAATAGTCATTCGTTTATATAACTTAATTGTTTATTATAAGTTGTGATTTATTTTCCATTTAACTTGTAAGGTACCAATCAAATTACTTTATAGTCAGAAGTCCAAAATTAAATCAATGCTGCTAAATGAAGCATGAGCTAATGAATGATAAATCGCTTTATAGGGATCTTCGTCAATATTCGGCTCGGCTTTTTATAGGGCCTCTGGTCTGCAGAAACTGTAAGAAGTCTCTGTTGCACTGAGTTAGTCCATTTTAGATATTAATTGTGTACATCATCAAAATAAGGTCATAATCTTCACCGTATAGAGGAGAAAGCATTTTATAGCTGGTTCGAGGTTTGAAAAGCACTTTTGAAGTAAACTTTCAGAAAAATCAATGTCTCTAACTGTGCAGGTTGTAACAACGGCGCTTACTGGTGTGCTCCAATTAAAAGTTGCCAGCAATGTCGGAAAAATATAGTTCAATGTCTTAAAACGTCGTATTAAAAGCGTGATGTTTAAATTAGTGGATGCAGAATATATTCCATTTGGTNATAGTTCAATGTCTTAAAACGTCGTATTAAAAGCGTGATGTTTAAATTAGTGGATGCAGAATATATTCCATTTGGTCTGTTTCATGGGCATCAGAGTAAAGTTAGCATGTTAGTAACATATTTATGTTCCTAATCATTTCTCTGTCTCATTCGGTCAATGCATAATTATAGTGATAATATCCATGGCCATGTTAATTTTAGAGATGGTGGAAGGATACAAAATATGAGGAAATTATATCCATGAGAGAGCTTTCAAAAGTGCTCAATCAATCGCGAACNGATGCAGAATATATTCCATTTGGTTTGTTTCATGGGCATCAGAGTAAAGTTAGCATGTTAGTAACATATTTATGTTTCTAATAATTTCTCCGTCTCATTCGGTCAACGCATAATTACAGTGATAATATCCAAGGCTATGTTAATTTTAGATNTTTTAGAGATGGTGGAAGGATACAAAATATGAGGAAATTATATCCATGAGAGAGCTTTCAAAAGTGCTCAATCAATCGCGAACAGCCACGCCAAATTTCCCGCAAACAATGCATGATATTGAAAATTGTTGCATACATAATATTTCCGCCTTTTTTTTTTTTTAGACAGACGCAAATTAAAGTGTATATATATTTTTTCAAACAGCCACGGTTTGGGACTGTGTATAAGTATTTTTTCTGAATTTTCCATTACTAATCAGCAAAACGTTATTCCCTTTTAAAAAAAATAAGAAAAAATGAAACACATGCTCTTGCAAGTTTCAATAGTTACCGACCGACCTATCTTCATTGCTTTCGCTATATGCATGATGAAAAATATATTTATGTTTTTCGAGTGTCAATTCCGTTGTAAAAAGAGTATGTGTCGTATGATAATTTATATATTCACCAATGAAAAAATGAATTAACCCAAAAAAATAACATGGTGCACTGTTTGTCAATGTCGAGACATTTTTTGTGTTGAAATGAAATCCTGTTTTTTCTTTCAGAATTATTTTGGATAGGCACAGAAATAGACTAACAAAGAGTAGTACACCGACTACAAGGTTACAATTTTCCCTTTGATATTGTCTTGTTTTATATATAAGAGTGATTAAAGAAAATGGGGGGAAAACACCGCTATTTACAAGTAGTTTGAGGGTTGTTAATACGTGTGTCATGGTGTGTTTTATGTCATTGCATCCTAATTTAAANCGCTATTTACAAGTAGTTTGAGGGTTGTTAATACGTGTGTCATGGTGTGTTTTATGTCATTGCATCCTAATTTAAAGTGGTAGGTTAAAATTACTTTCTTTCAAATCAGTGTACCAATACTTAAGAAAATAGAGTAGGCTTACTGTATCTCGTGACTTAATTGTTGTTAAGTACTTAGTATACAAGTCAGCTAAATTAAAATTAAAATAACTAATCAATAATTTGTGCTTTCAAGCTATTAAGTCAAAAATATTCCGTAATGACCAGTAAACAATGGTAAATAAAAGGGTAACATTAATTAAGTCGTGTATAAACTGATATAGAGCAGGTGTTAACGATTTAATTAGAATTTAGACGAGAGCAAGGAGAATAAAAACTAATTTTCTACATCAGATGATGTAGAAACTAGAAATTTAGATTAATTTGCTTGACTGCTTTGTATTATATGCTGACTGAGCTGTATTCACGAGAGAAAATAAGAACGAAAGAGAGAAGCAGAATTTCTAATTTTGCATCAGATATGTTAGGAAAATTTTTATCTAACCATGAACTGTCTTTCCTTTGCATTTCGTCGGCAGAATGAGTTGGAGCTCTGTTTTCACCCCTCTAAAAACACAATAACTCCAAACTTTTCTTTTAATTGAGAAAATACAGTGCTCCAAGAGTGCTTGTTGCCAATGTTTCTTATCGCAGGAAGCTAGTAATTAGTCTCAGAGAAAAAAATACGTTACGTTTATGGAGTTTCGTTTTGTTCCTTACTTTCCTTTTAGAGTGCTCTCCAATTTACAGCCTCGACAGAAACAATTTTCACCAGCGCAGACTCATTAATCTGTCTTTCCCTGCCTCAAAATCCCTTGTCTTATCCCGGGACTTTTTTTCTTCTCCTCCTTCTATTTTCTGCCACAAGTGAAGCCATTACACGCGAGAGTTGACTCTGATTATCCTTCGGTCGGCAGGCGAACCTTCTTATTCTAATTTGCGAGGACATTCGTTCCCCGGCGAGACAGGAGAAGGGAAGATTCGTCCGTCAGACTGCTGGAAGGACGTGCGTCTCAAGACGATGCGCGAGATAATCAACGAGGGTACGGGGGGTGAGAGCCGAGATCGCCCCTACAGGTTGCCGAAGGCAGTAATAACCCGGGATTTCCACCTTTCTCGGGCTCCGGGGAAATGAATTTTCAAGTAGGAGGAGGGAAGACAATGGCATTCTAATTCCCTACAAGTACTCCCCTCTGGGACTCGCTACCGCCGCTCGGGGCTCGAACGTGAGATTCCCCTCGTCCAACCCCGAGCAAGATGACGTTTCGTCACTTGTCTCGTGACATCCACCTTTCTCCTCTTTCGTGCAACTCCAAGTTAATTACTTTCCATTATTTAGTTTCTCGCCTTAACTGAACCAAAAACATAATTAAAATTGATTCAATAATTTTATTCAAAATCAAAATTTTTAATGCGCATCAAAGAGCGTTATCACGCGAAGCTGACGCCGAAACTGCCCAGGAACTAACCGAGTTTATTTATTACCGACGGCCAGAATGTGTCAGATTTTAGTGTGGACAATAAAGGAAATAATAACATATCATCTCCATTTTCAATATTTTATAAAATGGTAAACTAGGAAACATTTATCTGAAAAATGTTCAGCTCCATTCTCAAAGTATGCATTTAACTTGGCGTTTAAATATACAGTATATTCGTTACTTCCAACTTCTCTGAAGCCCTGCTAAAGTTATACTTCCAGGTCATTTCTCCGCCTCTTGCAAACAAAAATTCCCCAAGTCTAAAAATCTACACCGAAGGGAGGACGCACCGCATTTGTGCGCACTCAGTTTGATAATATTTTGCTTGAGAAATATTTGTTACTAGGGATTACCAACACGCCCATTTTCTCTCTGCTTTATTTCACACTTATTGTAAATAGAATATTATAATTTATAGATAAAAATATAACTAAAAGTTCAAGTTAACCATAAATAACATACTTTTAGGTTAATAGAAGTATAAAACGTTTGTGATATGTGACATATTAAGTAGAAAACCAAACACGTTGCACATGGGGGGATTTATTCATAGGTTTGATTCAAAAAGTGTAAAGATACCGCGAATATGCTAGGCCATCTCCTAGATAAAACAATTATATGGCCAATCTGGGAAATACTATTGTTCTTGTAGAAGACGCGTAGAGGTTTTGTTACTCTGAAGTTAATCTTTTAGAGAGCCTATCTTCGATGTCCCCTTTACAAATACACCAACATTAGTCTCACCTAAACGAGCTAATTACCGATTAAAACATCTCCCTTCTACAGACATCTATATATTTCGGACACCTCTCCTTCACCATAAACTCAAGGGACAAATAACAGGAAAATTGCTTTATTAAGAAAAAATTATTGTACTCAAAAGAGCTACGCGCAAGAACCGAATTCATCTTCTAAGCGAGGATGTAAAATACTTGAGATATTTGAGACTTTAAAATTATATTTAAGTATAGACAAAATAGACGTAAAGTTTGTGATGTCAAATGACGTAGCCGCGCTCCAATTCATCAAACCTAAGACACTACTTTGGTGTATGTATAAAATGGGTGCTTGTCTATCCGATGATGTGTTGACAGCATGGACCTTGATAGAGACTGTAACGAACTCAAAGCGACTAGGGAGTATGAATCAATCATGGTTGTCATTGCCTTCTGTAACATGGAGGTGGGCTATAACCAACAACCACTTAAATATTTGCATATCAAAACCTCGAATAAATATTTTTCACGTCTTAAGAATGGAAATACTCTATGACAGGAAACACTTCATGCCCTTGCTATAACTCCCCTTCCATAACTCTTAGCTTCGTTTAGAAGTATGGCGCACGGTCTGGGTTGTTTTTATGTGGAACGCCATCATAGCCATCATGCGCAAAGTACTCTTAGTGACATACCTGAACACTCAACGCGATAACTACGATGACGTTCTTTACAAACATAACCCAGTTCGTGCATTGTATACCGTACACGAATATTTGTGGTAGAGCAGTTCTACCAAAGAAACGACGCGTTAGTATGCATCTGTTCATTGAACATGTTTCTATCCTCTATGTGGAAGAGATGTTTCCCCAAGGTTTTCACATAGATTTATTTTATATCTTCTGTGTGTACAAGGATGGAAGCAACCATCATTGCTGCCCTTCATTTTCTTCAAACTAATTGTTGCTTTATCCCTCTGTGTGGTTACTAAAGCAGGTTTTCAAATAATTTTTTTCCCGTTTTTTACAATAAAATACCTACACATACAAACCCCGTAGAGAAGAATAATTCGTAAGTGGATACGGAAATATCTCTATGCTCTTCATACGCTCATATACCAAATTCTGTAATGCTAAAACACGTATTGATTTTTCTTCGTTTCATCAGTAATGTACGTTATTTGTTTCGTAAATGCCTCTTCAGTATTTTCGAAATCAGTAAAATTGGAAATATTTCTGACCATTAGTTTACTTGATTCAAACGTAATAGCATTACTTGTCTCTTCTATCTTGAACAATCCTCCTCTACTTCGCTTATCAATGTCAGAAATAAATTCTGCTAATTTTTTTTAATTTTGTTGTGATTATAATCTGTAATTTATACGTGGAAATAGGCCGTACATATATTTACTTGATTATGGTTATGATTATACTTCAGCAAAGAGATATATTAATGTAAATAGGTGTGCATATTTATTATATTTATGAAACCCGTACTGCAGGTAAGCCAACTGTCAGGTTTCAAAGAAATTTTTGCACGCTACTTCTCTGACTTCAACACACTACAGATGAAACCAGACTTTGTGTTAAAATAACTTTTTAAAATCTGTACGAATAAAGAATTTTTAAGTAGAAATTCTCATATTTATGCTAAAAAAAATTATGGTTATTTTTTTAATAATTTGGTATTTGAATTTAATTATTATCGATATCGTGTCATAAAACTATAAAACATCTTCAAAATGTAAAAAAAAAAAAAACATTTCGGCTCTTAAACAGCCTTAATAAAATAATTCGCCAAGATTTATGTTCTTATATAGCTTTTATTTTAGTACGCCGCTAAACCTACTAGAACCACTAAGAAATAAAGCAGTTAGTTTTTTTCTGCCCGACAAATATGCTCCCAATTGTCTAATATTAAGTGGCAACAGCTACTGTATACATGATGTATATAATTACAACAGTGGTGCATTTTATACAGCGACACTTTATTTGCGAATATTGGATTTTCACTTTACTATTAGGTGTACAAAAGACCAGACAACCTGGACCAATCAAAGTTCACAAAAGTTTTCTCGACTGCTTTCCCGCCCCCTCACTGAAACCAAATGAAAAGCAGTTGCTAATGGGAACACCCCCCATTGTCTTCGATTAATCACTTAACTATTGTCATTTTCGGAGGGGAACAGACACTCGCTTCATCCTATTCCGCTCCAACTATGGAAGTCTCTGCGGGGTTGTTTGTCTTAGTGCCAACCACAATTCCTTCGCCACCTCAATCGGTTTCCTTCATTCCGAGAAACTTCGTACGAACCAAACTCTTCGGAACGGTTCCAGAGATCGACACATTTTCCCGTAACCAACTTTCACAAGCAGTAACAAAGAATTCTCAAAGAATTTGCAGAATCGTAAGGTAAAATGGATAAACCCCCTGTAGTCTGTATACAACAGAAGTTCTACAAGGGCTACTTCGTCCGGTCGTCTGGCTGGAGTTTTTGTTGAACAATAACTTGCCAAGCAGCACCGGTCATATGTCGTATGACGGAAGCATGACTATGAAGACCTGTAATGTTCAGCGGTCTTTGTCTTCGACAAAGACTAGGCCAAGATCATCTGAATATTTTCGGGAATATAAACTTTTCTGAAGTAATTATTTCTTTTTTAATTCCTTAGAAATATTCGTGTCCAGAGCACAATTCTTACCCTTGATAAGCGGAGGCAAAGAAACTTGCTATAACAACACTGGCTCTGATGGAAAGTGATCACTGTGAACCGGGGACTTACTTGTGCGAGCGTGTTGGGAGATATGTAAAAGTTCTTGGTGTAAACATGTATTCTATACAGAGAGTGTAAGGCAATTAGCTATGTGTTGTTCAGATGATGGGCGAATCATATGTGAAAACGTTATACTACCTGCTTTGCCTTATGGCTTTGGAGAGTAGGAAATTTTTATGTTGTAAACATGAAAATCCGGACTGGATGCATGTAAGTGTATGCATGTATATATGCATATATACACATAAATGTTTGTATTTATATGGTTTTTACATGAAGCAGTATTATAGTCCTCTTCTTTTGGGAGTTGAGACGTTATAACTATAGATTTGGAGGAGCTCTCTCTCCTTGTACTAAAGATTATTCGTTCATGTAAAGGCTTAAAATTGTCTGCAATAAATATGCACCCAAGACAAGCACCTTTCATCATATTGCTGACAGTGCCAATACTGCGACAAAGTTTATGCCTTCAGTCATACAACCTGTCGACATGGGAAGAGTGAATGTATGAAGAACAAATGAGTGGTATTGAGCTGCGGTAACTATTCTAGGCAGTTTGCTTGAAGTGATAACTTGAACAGACATGCCAAGGTAAGTAGCTGTGAAGACTAATGTCGTCAACGACATGCCAACCGCCAATAAAGGGAAACTCATTAATGACTGTGCTGACGAAGAAACGGAGAATGACGATGCTGAAGGCAGTGTTGATGATGAATGCGATGTAGACGGAGGTGATTTTCCCGAGTTTCTCATGGATCTCTCCAACGAGTTCCATGCGACAGGTCGTGTGAAGAAAGCATAAGACGACAAGAAAACTAGCAACATATTTCCTGAAGACCCCAATGATCTCGTTTGTAGACTCATACTTGACCAATTTGGTAAAATGGTGGAGATTTCTCGCACATTAAGGAGATATCTTTAAGCATCAGTGAATTGAAGGACGTGGGTTATTAAAACGAGACCATTAGTTATTGCCCATGATCTGCAAACATACGAGAAATGAAAATATCTAGCTACAAAATAAAATGTTATATTTACATACGTGCGAGTTGTATTTCTTATGTTTCAATCCGAAGCATTATGTATATTTAGATCCGTTTAGTCGACTGGGTTCTTTTCGAGGTTTCTTTTTGAGATTTATTTTTCTAAGTTTATTTTTGAGAATTTTTTTTTAGGTTTGTTTTTTAAGTTTTATTTTTCAGGTTTCATTTGGAAGTTTTGTTATTAGGTTTGATTTTAAGGATCCTTGTTGATGTTTATTTTCGAAGTTTCATTTCAAGGCTTCTTTTTACATTATTATTGAAGTTTCATTTTTAGGTTTGATTTTGATGTTTTATTTTGAGGTTTTATTTTAAGGTGTACTTTTGAGGCACGTAGAATGGCCAGTTGGTATGGCCAGCTTGTTTGGTCTGGTTTGTATTGGTGGTAGATATTGTGGGTGGTCGGTTTTGATGGTCAGTTGTTCTAGTCGGTTGGTATGGACATTTGGTTGGACGGCAGGTATGGTCGACTTGTATGGTTTGCCGGTATTGCTAATCGGTCTGGTCAGTCAGCCTTGTTGGTCAGTTGGCCTAGTCGGCTGGTATGGGGTTTTGGTCTGGTTGGCCTTGTTGGTTGGTCTTGACAAATAGTCGGTCTTGTCGGCTGGTTTTGATGGTTGATTTATATGATTGGTCGGTCTTGATGGATGGTATAACTGGTCGGTCTTGTTGGTCGAGTGGTATGTACTTTTGGTATGGTAGTTTGGCATGACGAGTAGGTATGGCTAGTATAAAAGATGCTGATGCATTTTCACTGGACTTAATTGTTAATTTTAAGCTAGGTTGACTAATATTTAACAATAAGTGTATTGGCTGTGTTAAGTTAACTGTGATTATAAAAGCATTTCTCGTCCAATGCAGCCTATGGGTGTCTGAATTGTTACCAACGATCTAGTTCTATAGCCATTGGTTCGAAAATGGTGGCCATTTATGTTTATAAAAGGGCCTAGACCTTTGTTGTATCGAGTTTATTCAGCTTGTGATGGCATTGTGCATTTAAAGTTTCAAGAGAGTACCCCTAATGGTTTACGAATGGCATCGTCTATGTAGGCAGTCAAGCTGTAGTTATCGATGATACCACAGAACACGAAGTTCGGAACGCCTATCGCAATGTCACTATTAAGCATGCGCTTCATCTTGATCTCGAAACTCTAATAGTTCGCTGTACCGAACAGGTACTTGGAATTTGAGTGGATTTTTTCTTTCGTGGAAAAATATATGTATCATTACGAGCATGCCCAATAACACNTAAATAAAATAATAACTTGCCAGATTTAATGCTAAAAAGTACCAGGAAAGAGAGCGCGATACATCGCCTCTCATATCAGATGAAGAACTGTCACGTGGTACAACTTTGGCCACATTATTTACCCGCAGAGGTAGAGATGTCATGTGGCCAACAGTCAATCACGAGCGACCAAAGTGGCATCATCATTAAATCACTAGACCAGTCTAGATTTAGTGGTGGGATTCGAGTTGTAGTGGATAAATGGGTTGGTGAGTGGTGGGAGTGTTTTGTGTGGTTTGTGGGGTCGGATGTTATGTAAAGCCCATGATTCGTTGGTGAGGGGTCTAATAAATAGCTAATTAAATGTAGCGGTGGGGTTAGTCGTTTGCTGGTCTCCATACTGGAAGTGGGTGTGCTCTGCTATCTTTGCGAAAATTCATCACTGGACCTCCTACATGTAAACGTAAAAAAACATTATTTTATTTATTTTACAACTTTTTTACAATTTTTTTAATGTTTTCCGAATATTTACATTTTTACGTTTTTATTGAGTTTTGCACTTTTCATTTTTTTTAATGTTTAAAATAGTTTCGAAATTTTTTAATCTCCACAATATTTACTATTGTTTTACGAATGTTTGCGAATACTCTTGATTTTTTGGGTACGAAGCCTTCCATTGTCAAGGTCAATAAAATTCAATATGGTGGTAGAAATCAAAAAAGTCATTTTTCCCTATTTTTATAATATATATAATTTTTTTTAATTTTTGGACGTGTTTTTATTTTTAGACTTCAAGATCATCCCAAGAACATAATGGGTCAAGGTCACGGAAATCGAAGATAATGGTCGGGGTCAATAATGTAAAAAAGCTTGGCTACTGTCCATCCTTATCTGCTGGACTTCCTAGGAACCCTTAGTCCGCCTTACCGATTTGTGGATTTTTTGGCGCGCACATCGAAGAGCCTCGAAACCGCCTTGCTGATTTGTGGAGTGCAAAAAATTAACAAAGTAAAAAAAAAATCTGAATTTAAAAGACGATTTTGGGGTTATATTGTTAATTTCTGAAGTGCATTTTTTGGGTTAAAAGGGACGTCACAACATGCTGAAGCCCGAGGTCACTGACCCACTCCTAAGATCCCGCAGGATGCTCTTTGTTCCAGAACATACTTTTTTTTCTACTTTTAATTTTTTACGAATCTGATCAAAACTAATTACTTACGATTCGCCATATGCATATCATATCGTGTTTTTAATTTACCGCAAACTTCCTTCGAAATGTCATCAACTTTTCTTTAAGAAATGTGTTCCAAAAGATGTTACAAAACTATTGCTTTGCCGTTAGAAAATACTCTACGGGATAATTCAGGAGCCAGAACACAGTAACAATATCGCGATACAAATAAAACATATTGCAAAATATAATTGACTGTATAGACGACTGTCTAACAGAACCTTACTGTGATCAATAACGAAATGGCATTCCCAAGTTATTTGAGGAAGTATATGAAGAAATGCATAACATACATTCTTTAAGGCAGCAAGTTACACGAACTGAGGAGTGGCAATAAATTAACGTATATTGTACGGCACAATGACCACGAAGCACTGTCAAATCTTGTATTGCGTGCTACGTACTTATTTTTATACAGCTTGGGATTGACGCAGTGCCGAGACTTTAACGAAAATATAGCGTAGCCTTGAAATATGGAGTGGTTCATATTAACACCCACGTGTTAATCTGTGTGTACTTCTGCAGCAATTTCACGATGATGATTTTTGTAGGATTTGTCTAAGTCTGGTAGGTAAGTCTTCACGTCTCGTCGACACAGCGAGGTCATTAGAGACGGAACAAGCTGCTCAGGGAAGCAGAAAAGGGAAGGAATCAGTCATGGCTTGCAGTAAGGAGCCATCTCAGCATTCACCTGGAGCGATTTCAGGGAACCGGGAAAACCGAAATCAGGATGAACATAAATCGTACCCGTACACTCCCAAACGCAAGTTTAATGTATCACCACTGCGCCACCTCGCTCGGTAGGCCAAGTCTGGCTCTGTGAATCGGGATTGAGGATGAGGACTCAGTTGCCATGATGAACTTCGTTGCTAGAGCCTTGCCACGCTACATAAATAGTGACCATCTTGAGTTTCGCTGATCCTTGTCCGCGGGCCTTGACGTTAACATAAATCATACAAACAAATGATACTTCAAAGGCTCAAGGTAGAATATCATTAAAGTTTAGTGGCAGTGGTATAGTATAATAACTGTTTCAAATTGAATGTTCCACATACATTGCCAAAAATAAATAAAAAAATTAATTTAAAAAAATCTAATTACAAACTGTTTATAAAAATGGAAAATATTTCAAAATTATGTACGGCACATTTTTATAAATATACACGTGATAATTTTTTTGCGTGTGTGCTTGTAAGTTTGTTTGAGCTTCGTGGAAAATTAAGGGATTCTGTATTAATGAAACTTTGTATTTTAATTACTTTTATTGTACCAAAAAATATTGTACAAAAAAAATTTATTGAGTTAAAAAGGGGATTTAAAAAATACAAGCTGAAATTTAAATATTGCAGCGGGCATTAAAAAAAGCTATACAGAATTATTTTATGAAGGTAATAAAAAGTATAAATAAAGTAATATACCCCAGCAACTACTTTATTACACGAGTATTTAATTATAAAAATGGAAGTGAAATGAAATAGATGCACCTTCCTAAAAAGAGTAACTTTTTACACCGAGTAACTTTTTACACCTCAGTCAAAAAGGGCTGTATTTAATATGGATAAAAAGGAATATATTAAAATAATATATATGTTGTTAAAGGCGTGAGGGAACAAGTGAAAATAAATTCAGCTCAATGTTCAGGAATAAAAAACATTGGTTTTTGCTCAGATATTATATAAATATCTTTGTAACTAGTTTTTTTTATATAGATTTTCTGACCCATGTAATATGTGTCGAATTTATGTCTTACAAGGGACTGTGCTATGTACATTTATTCGTATCTTAGAAGTGTCCTTTTTTATTTGTAGAGTACGATACAAATTAGCAGATTTAACTAAGATTTCTATTATTTATGTAAATTCTTAACACGGCTAGTCCAAACTGCTTCAAATGAATTAACTCGCAGAACGGTTCTCTATTGGAAACAAATAGCAAAGCCGAAATCGCCATTTTGACAGTTAACTACACTGAGGATAAATATTGTGCATTAAAACATTTCTGATATCTCCTCACAATTTGATACAAAGTTAAGCGTTTCTGAATGTTAAACACAATAATAAATTTTAATTCGTTATATTTCAATAACTAATATTTATGGTATTAAATCATAAAATCCAAGTATATATTTTAAACTTAATTTTTAGGGCTCTTTAAACATTTTTGATACCCGTTAATGCCTTCAGTATCACATATGTTAGTTGCAAGTAAAGCGCGGATTCAACACCGTTTTTTTTTTTAGCCATTCGGACCATTTCGAAAGAAAAAAAAACCAAATTAATGCAAACTTAATATGAACTATGTTAATATTGATGTCATTTTATTATTCAAATTGTTGCATTTCATTGATATAGTGGCGATTTCCGCTGAATTCCAGTGTCTCGCAATACTTCAAAACATTGTTTTCCATTTCGGGTGACTAAGATAGTGACTTATTATTACTTATTTATAGTTAATCGAACATTTGAAATCCAAATTTCAAAAAGTTCTGCTCCAAGCTACAGATATTAAGGCGTGCACTTACTGACAAGTACCTAGTACATTTTGCAGTGAATAAGGGAAATATGTTCCACGCCATAACGTCGTATTAAAAGTGTATTGGTTTAATTTTTTTAGGCACTAAGTAAATCTCAGTTAGTTTGTTATCATTTTATGTGCGTATAAGGATTCATTAACATATTATAAACATTATCTGTTAAAAACTTCAAATTTTTACTTGATCGACGCATGAATAAAGTGAGCGGGTACGTGGNTCAAAATTTTACTTGATCGACGCATGAATAAAGTGAGCGGGTACGTGGCCAACTTAATTTTACGTATGGCGGAATCATACATGATATGGGCAGAAAAATATAACCAAAGAAGGACTTTCGAAAGTGCTGACTTAACCTATACTAAGATGTATTATACTNTTCAATTTTTACTTGATCGACGCATGAATAAAGTGAGCTGGTACGTGGCCAACTTAATTTTACGTATGGCGGAATCATACATGATATGGGCAGAAAAGTATAATCAAAGAAGGNTGCGGAGAACGTCCTCGAAACGGAAGTCGATCATCGTCTATTCCAATTCAAAGGCGGCGCTGACGTCATCAGGCGACCCCACCCAAGTCACCCCAGCCGCCGCTAAGTGGAAGGAAACGCCGCGCGCTCAGTATAGCTCCAGCATTCGCCGAAACCACCGAACACCAGCGTCGATTCCTCGGGCTGCTGTCAACGGGTAATGTCTTCAACAAATTAAGTGCCCATGATCGACTTGAGGTAGCGTAACTCCATTACAGTTCTTAATCCTGGTTTTTAGCACCAGAATTGAAGATCAGTGTACTTACTAAACAAGTTATCAGTATACTACGTGCACACCTTGAGTTCCACTTTGGTTATTGGCCACGTGTCTTTGTGAGAAGACAATATAGTACTTAAATGGACCAGTCAGCAGTTAGATTACTCCGGCACCAAAGAGTGGATAAATGCACAGAGACGAAACGGCGGTGAGGTTGTACCCATTCTCTGATGCGTGACTGTATACAACGTTCTTGGCTATATCCCACAATCCTCCATTTGGTACAGGCTCAGTTGACTGTCCGTTGGCTGCGGAACCAAATTTTATTTTGGAAATGCATTGCTGTACTCTAAACAGACGCGCGATCCTGTGGAACGTCCTATTTGATGGATTTTTGGAGCTGGGCCTTCCGCCGGGGTGCACTGTTTTTGGTTATGCGGATGATGGGCNCTCAGGTTAGAAAACAAAATTCCTTTGGCGGAGTTTGGTATTGGAAACATTTCTGCTACAAGTTGAGCTGGTGTTCCACAGAAGCTAGCGGTAAATAGTGAAATTATTTTTATTTGCCCGTGAAAGTTATTTCCCCTTGGAAACTTGAATGCTGTATAAGGGCAATGATAAGAAACCTGATGACCCTAGGTTTTGCCGGCCGTTGACACTGCTTCCGGTGCTAGGCAAAGTCTATGAAAAACTGATAAACAGAAGCCTTATAAAGGCCCTGGAGGCGGAAGGCACATCGAATGAGAAGCAGTATGGTTTCAATAAAGGCACAGGAACGGACTTTGCTCTTCATGACGTAATGAGGGTCATAAGAGAAAGCTCTGAAAAGTACATCGTGGGAGTTTTCCTGGATATTTCTGGAGCCTTCGACAATGCCTGGTGGCCGGAAGTTATGCATCAACTCAAGAGGAAGAGGTGCCCTGCTAACATCTATAGGGTTAAACAGTATTTCTTCAATAACAGATGGAGCCTGTACTCTGCAAGAACTACACAGGCCTCACAAAGGGATGTCCACAGGGTTAGGTGCTCGGTCCGATCCTGTGAAACGTCCTATTTGATGGATTTTTGGAGCTGGGCCTTCCGCCGGGGTGCACTGTTTTTGGTTATGCGGATGATGGGCTGGTCTTAATTTCTGGTAATTCGGGGAGGGTGCTGGAGAACAAAGCCGCAGAAATAGTGGAGAAAATATGGAATTGGGCTAAAACAGCAAAATTGAAATTATCCACAGAAAAAAACCAAGACCGTGCTATTAAAAGGAAATTTCAAGAGACCGCCGACGGTGCGCTTCGGGGGGAGCCCAGTCAAAAATGCGCATGAATTCAAGTACCTGGGTGTCATCATGGACAATAAAATGAGCTTCCTCAAGCATGTAGAATATGTTTCTAGGAAGGCCGTTGTAGTCTTCCAGAAACTGAAGAGAATCGGAAACACTAGCTGGGGCCTGAGTTATACAACACTCAGAACGATCTATCGAGCTATTTTTGAGGCAATCAAACGTATGGAGCAGTGATGTGGTTCCACAGAGCCGAACTGACTTGGCATAAGAGGAAGCTCACAAGTGCTCAGAGGGCGGCACATGGCAAGGGCATATAAAACTGTCCCCAATGAGTTGATCCCTGTCTTGGTTGGCGTGCTGCCAATTGACCTGTCAAAGGAAGACAAAAGCGAAATAATGCATGAAATCATGGACCAGTGGCAAGAAAGATGGGATGCATTTGATAAAGGAAGATATATACACATGAACTAATTCCTGATGTAGAAATAAGAATGATCTTCAAATGGATAAAAATAAACCATTATAGTATGCAGTTGTACACTGGCCATAGGGATTTCAACGCTAATCTTCACAGCTTTCGGTTGGTGCAATCTCCGTTGTCTGACGTCTGTGGAGTGGACGATACTGTTCAACATGTCATGATGGAATGTCTAAAGACGGAAGACATCAGAAAAAGGCTGGAAGAGACTATGCAAGAAAAGGGCATTCACTTGGATATGGGAAATATAATGACAAGCAAAGTTTTCGACAAGATTTGGAATGAGTTTACCACATTTAGTTCTTTAATTTTTATCAAGGCCTGCATCCCTCACGAGCTCAGGTACGCTCTCACAGGCTTTCATGCAACACTGGTGTCAGAAGTGGGATGAAGGCATTTAATTGTACATCAAGTTAGGCAATAGACTAGTAATTAGTGATATAAAAATGTATTAATTATGACGGTTTTGTACATCCATCGCAGAGAATGCTAACTAGAAAAATGTCTGCAGATCTGGAAGCACTGCGAGCGTTGATTGAAGGGTTAGGTAGCCAGATGATTAGTGTGAGCGCAAGTGAAAATAGCTTAAAATATGATGTAAATTGCCAAATTATTAGTGTAAAAGAAAGTGGGAAAGAAACTGTAGATAGTGTAAATGAGCATGTAGACAGGAAAACAGACACTGTAAATGAAAATGTAGACAGTAAAATAGACTCTAAATGAAAATGTAGACAGGGTAGATAGGAAAATAGACACGGTAAATGAAAATGTTGACAGGAAAATAGAAGGCATTTGCGAGTTAGTGAATGAAAGAGTTGACTATGTCTTGCTTGTACTGCCACCAAATTAAAATTACAAACGTCGATGAGTCTTGAGAATAATGATTGAGAACAGTAATTTGCTTTTACAAAAATTGATGACGAGAGGATATTTGTGTTTCCTGTAAGAAGTGTAGACGAATATGCAAATAGTAATGAAAATAATTAAAACACGTTTATCTTCGAAAGTAAGTTATCCTGAGTAGGCTAAATTTTTAATACACGTAAATTACGCGGGGGCAATAATGATTGTCACCATTTTCCTAGCATTTTATTTATTTATTTCCGACATGCTCAGTTTTTTACTGTTCGTTGTTCCGGTCGTCCCGCCGAAAGCAATTGCTGTTTCTGTTTCTTCGCTGATGTTAAGAACCGCCCAAATCTCTCCACTCAACCCCAATATTCCCATGCAATATGTAAAGGTAAAAACTACGTTATCGCCTGCAGGTAGTAGAGACATTATTTTATTTTTAAAATGCAGAAGTTGTGAGACGGTAGAGCCTCGACTTCGGGTCTTTTCGGCGAGGGTTAGTTTTCCCTATCCGAGCTGCTGGGGCCTGGCGTGTAGCGTCTAGCTAATGTGGGGATGGTGGCGCAGAGCGCTGTAAAGGGAGCCGGGATATTGGTTTCTCGTGTTCAGGAGATTGACAGTGGGTTGAAGGAAGGGAAGGTGGAAAAAAAAAAACAGAGCGGGTAGAGGAGAGGGGAGGGGGGTCGTCGACCAGGCGAAAAATTGGATGCGGTTTTCCAGGCGACGTGAATCGAACGCCAAATTTCTCCCCGCCCGTTTCTCCGCTGCCGTCGTACCCCGGCGACAAGTCTTCCGGGCACTTAACCCTGCTGCCCGGGACAGATGTGGGTGCGCCCGGGGGTGAATAGAATGAACGTCTTCGGCGGGCGGGAGTTTGTTTTTCTACTCGGTGTAGCGAGGACGATCACCGGGAAATTGATCACGATCCGTATTCGAAGTGTATTCGAGCAATTCGGATATTGCACAGATCGTTTGTGGTTAATTAGACACTTTTGAAATTAACTGTCGAAAAAAAAAAATACCCTGCTCTTCACTACGTATAATTTTACGAAAACGCTGACTAGCACACTTTCAAGTTGGCAGCAACGAGGAAAAATTAGTTCCTTGTCTTAACGTTGCATTAAGAACATATTGTTGCATGAAAACCTGTGAGGACGTATCTGAGTTGTGAGGGACGGTATCAATAAAAATAAAATAACTAAATTTGATTTAATTAATTCACACTGAAATTATTTACAGCATAAAATTATCTGTCTCCATCATTACTCTTTTTATCTCACAATGAGCGCAATATTTAATGTGTATTTCAACTCTAATTGACGTCATTCTTTATGTCTCTGTTTGGTTATTGTCAATTAACTCATACTCATCATTAACACACGTTCAGTCTATATGTTGCCATCATTTGTAATGCCTTTCACTCGCACATCCAGTCCAATAGTCCAGCCTGCTGTCGTGCTCTTCACTGCTCTGATGTTCGCAGTCGCAGATTTTCCTCCGCTGGTCACTTGTCTCGCCGCGCGCTTCTCTTCTCGCTAGTCGTCTATCGCTGAAACTCGCCCATTCAACAACTGCCGGCTTGGAGACCCGACGCGCCTTTTATAGCCACTGGCCTTGACCTGGAAGGTTCGCCGCACCCCCAGTCTAGCTGAGAGAAACGGGGTCAGTAATCCAGAGCATTCTTCAGGTGTCTAAAAGACACCAGATACCCAAGGTCTGGAACGTCACGTGCCCTGATAGGCACAACAGCCACGCTTTGTAAACATTCCTTTGTAGAAAAGCCGCCGCGTCTCCAGTTGCAACTGATAGCTCACGCGCGTCAAATAATCATCCCACTGCTATGTCCTTGTCTGCCGCCCACTCGCGCGGGGCGGGCCAAGGTCAGTGGCGCAGACCAGCGACACATAACAGTATTTTTAAATTTGTAGACATTATGTTAATTTCAATTTTATTTCCGTTTCTTTAACGCCCGTAATAATAAGAACTGGCATTCGAATAACACGTTTACCTTGTTTATATTTAGAGGAACTCGGGGCGGAACGGGATACTTAATGTTTAACCATTTTTTTTCAATTGGGTAATTACACAAAACACCTGATAAAGATATAAAACATAACTTTATATTGTTAAGAATCACATGTAACATGATAAGTACTTATAACTAAATATCTTTTATTTGTTTTTATTTTTTTTTTTTTCAAAAAAAGTCTGCAAATTTCCCGTTCTGCCCCACATACGGGGCAGAATGGGATAGGTTTTTAAAAATAAATTATATTACTAAAAAATTAAAAAAACAGTGGGAATTACTGCCTTAAACCTACAAATCGACATTTATTAGTTGGCAACTAATATTAAAAACATAAAAGTCATAAAAAAAATTATTAGGGTTAAAAATTTATGATTTTTTATGATGAAAAAAATCATAAATTTTTTTTTTTTTTTGGAAATAGACAGAAAATTGATCTATTTTGTATATCCATCAAAAACTACACTACTTGTCCTCGCAATGTTCACAAATTAAAATTTCTTTATCATCTTCGCTGTCTATGCCAGCACATGAGTTGTGAGCCCACTTGTAGCATTTCTGGCAGGCAACCCATCCTTCATTAGAAACGGAGTAACATTCCCCACAGTAAAGACACTCTTCATCTTCTACTTCTGATTCACTATCCTCCACCTTCATCTTCTTTGATTTTTTTGAGCCCTTTGATTTCTTAAAGAGATTTTTTT
>NQII01002241.1:222422-257103 GCA_002778355.1 Clitarchus hookeri | reverse complement strand
CATGCACTATAACGATAAATAACACACATTAGTGTTGAATTAACGGTTAGAAGCTTACCTTATATTGAAATCAGCGAAAAGTTACAAAACACGCGTCAGAAAACCACGAACACTCGGTTAACTCAGAAGGCTGTGTCAGAACTGGTCAAAATGGCTGCCGAGTCTTCTCTACCGTCTGTAGGCTTAGTTCAATGTCTCTCCGCTAGTATCTAGCACTCAGCAGTAGAAGAAAGTGCCCTATCCCGTTCTGCCCCGCTATCCCGTTCCGCCCCGAGTTCCCCTANAGCAGTAGAAGAAAGTGCCCTATCCCGTTCTGCCCCGCTATCCCGTTCCGCCCCGAGTTCCCCTACATAGTTTTAATTTGATCAGCGCATCAAAAAAGTGATAAAGTCCGTGGCATTGTTAATTTTACGTATGGTAGGAGAATACAAAAAATATAGAATAGATATAAAAAAATTCTCAATTAACCACAAATGGCTTATAACAGTCTGGTAATAATATATTTTATATTTCTGTACACTGGTATTAACCAGGATTTTAAATACAATAACTGATATATTGGAGAAATTAGACATTAAAGAGCAAAACCCACTCCAGAAATTCGATAATTTTGTGTTACATGTTTCATGTGCTTGATAAAAGATTGTTTTACGTTGTATGCAGAATAACCACACAAATTTTAAGTTTTTAAAGTACATTTTCACCTGCGTAAAAAACAAACCCACTTCAAATGTTTACCGCCAAAACAAATTTTCAAAGAAAATCCAGGTGGCTGGATTACATTACACAAAACACATTTCAGAGATATTATGATAACAAATAAAAATAAACAAAAATGATGATATATTTATCAATGGAATAACGAGAATATTGAAAAATCTTTAACATAATTTATCTCACTTTGGGTATTCTTTACAACTATGTCTAATTCTTCTTAAGGAAACGCACTGGCATTTTCATGAAAAGTGAATGCGAATGACAGATACTACCGCACAACCACACACGCTCGCTGATGTTAAAGTATCTGAGAGATCAATCTAACCATAGGCCCCTAGTGATATTTATCTTATGTTCCCAGTTACAACACGCGACCTTGTGCCACGACGAATATTTCTACGTTGTATAGAATAATACAAATAACGTAACTTTGTTTCAAGATATGGCACATTAAATGTCACGCATGAAAAGTGGCAAGAAAATAAATCACGAAACTACAAGCAATCACGAACAAAGAAAAAAATTCAGATTTCAGGCTTCTTAATCCTCATAAATTATCTGTTCACAGCTCCCATAAAAGAAATAATAGCCGTCATATAATAGGTTGGAAGGTTTCCTGGTTAAGCACGAAGACGTACTATTGAGTTCTCTGTGAGTTTGTTAAGTAAAATAAAGTGAATACAACGTATTAATTATATTACTTAAGTAAATAAATATTAAGTATATTTCCAAATTCCATATATAATGCTTGTGTATGTCATTGGATAATAACGGCGAACTTACAGTTATACTTAATGCTAAATTGATAATCATTGTTGATGAATAAAATACTATAAAGATAATCACGTTTCGGTATGGGTGTTGAATATCGTAATCACACTTGTATAACAATTTTCTCTAAAATGTCACTTTCAAAACTAATATATTTTGTGATTCGTAATCCACAGATTAAAATCAGCAAGGAAATTATAACCAATAATAGTTCTGTCATTATTTGAAGTACCGTATTGTTGAGTGCATACATATGTATAGTGAAGCACACCGACGGGTTCATTAGAGCCTATTTTTCTAAATAAAAAAAATATGATATCTTTATTACGAATTATCTTGCATAAATAATGGTAAAAAATTATCCTGTTCCTTAAAAGTCAGTTTGGTAAATGCTCGAAACGTCTAGTGGTTCAGACATACAGATTGAGAGATTTTACCAACAGCATTTCTCTTAACTGACATGTATTGTTTTATATTTGGTTATCTTAATAATGACTCCCACGTGAACTATATATATATAAGTGTGTGTGTGTTTATAAATATGAGAATAGCTGATACTCTAAAATTAACTGGGTCACTTATATAATTTTGACTCTCCTATATTTGCTCATATTTAAATCAATAACTTCACTCAGTGCAGGAAAGTAAGTACTCCAGTCTTTGGCAAAATTCATGTTTAGGGTAATCATAAACTGTATTTTAAAATACTTTACGCTCTTAAGACGAATCAGGTACCATAAATCCATGAAAAGAAATTCTTGGCATTAAAAGTTTGTTATAGGTAATGTTTATTCTACTCGGGTTGAGTAGCACAATGTAAATCATTTGAGAAACAAAAATCTTCGTCCCAGGTAGCAGTAATGTTGCATGTGCACATGATTTTCTCAGTTTTGCATACAAACAAATACATGACTATAATTTTCTCAAAATAAATATGATTATGTATTTTCTTTCAATTGGTATTGTGTTGAGTCATAAGTAAAGAAAATACTTTTTTCTTCGCACTAGAGTGTAAAATTAATTTAATATGTCCTGATGTTTAATTTTTTGTCATAAAACACTATTTACGTTAGGTTTCATAATTACTTTATTTAAATGTGATAACAGAATCAAAAAATTCCCTTCGATGACAGATATCTTCATTTCAACCTTGGAATAAGTAACTTTTTATTCTACTAAAATATTTCAATGTTTAATATTTTGGAATAGGTAAGTACCTATATATTACAATTCGGTCCAAACACAATCTTTCACAGGCAAATAAAAATAATTTCACTATTTACCGCTAGCTTCTGTGGAACACCGGCGCATCTTGTAGCAGAAATGATTCCAATACCAAACTCCGCCAAAGGAATTTAGTTTTCTTTACAACCTGAGTATAGTTAAGTCAGCACTTTCGAAAGCCCTTCTTTGATTATACTTTTCTGCCCATATCATGTATGATTCCGCCATACGTAAAATTAAGTTGGCCACGTACCAGCTCACTTTATTCATGCGTCGATCAAGTGAAAATTGAAAGTTTTTAAATATCAAAAAATGTTAATAATATGTTAATGAATCCTTATACGTACATAACATGATAATAAACTAACTGAAATTTACTCAGTGCCTAAAAAAATTAAACCAATACACTTTTAATACGACATTATGACGTGGAACATATTTCCCTTATTCACTGCAAAATGTACTAGGTACTTGTCAGTAAGTGCACGCCTTAATATCTGTAGCTTGGAGCAAAACTTTTTGAAAGTTGGATTTCAAATGTTCGATTAACTATAAATAAGTAATAATAAGTCACTGTCTAGTCACACGAACTGGAAAACAATGTTTTGAAGTATTTCGAGACACTGGAATTCAGCGGAAATCGCCACTATATCAGTGAAATGCAACGATTTGAATAATAATATGACATCAATATTAACATAGTTCATATTAAGTACAGCGACAGTTTTTGTTGGTGGGAAACTGTAATTACAGCTTTGATTTAGGTTATATAGTTTCGTGAAATCGTATCCAATGAATTATTAAATCTGGTAGCAGTATGCTCGTGTATTTAAAAAAAAAGTGTACCGTATGTTTTAGTTTTTAGAAGAGGTTATGGAATTCGCTTTTATTAACCTTTATCAGATTTATTGCCCTGTCTGCCAAATGCCTCCATCGGCGTCCTCTTTAATAAGATATCGTGAGTTTTTTCAAAACGATTACACAAGCAGTAACCATAAATAATTAAACATGTGTACATAATCTTAACCCTTCTCCATTTTTCCAGGCTATATCGGCAAGTTTTATTTCCTACCATTCTCATGGGCTAGACACAAACGTTACTAATATCTACTCGCGGTTTCATCAAACATTTTGAATTAAACCTTTGAAAAGCGTCCCCATGTGTGACATGTTTGATTGTTCCCTAAATATGCCATGTATCAAAAGAATTTTATAATTGTGTTAACATAAAAGTAGGTATCTTATTTTTGGTTAAATCGAACTATTTCTTATATTTTATAGTAAATATGAATAAAACCAGAGAATAAAAAGGTGTGTTAGTAGTTCCTAGCAAGAAATAGTTCTCGAGCAAAATATTATTTAATTGAGTATGCACATATGGGGTGCGTCCTCCCTTTGGTGTATTTTTTTTTTTTCGACTTTGTGAATATTTGTCTGCATGAGGCGGAGGAATATGCTGCAAGTATAACTTTATAAGGGCTTCAGAAAAAATGGAAATAACCTGGAATGGACTATAGATCAATCGTAAACTGTTAAACTTATTTTCCTTGTACTTATCGAGTCATAGTACAAGTGTCAATTCAGAATTGAATCATAAACCAACCTTTACAAGAGGCTGTGTGCTCCTTGCTATAGACTGTTCACGGTAAAGTGAGCGCTTTTGAGGCCCTAGTTACTTTTTCCTTTCAGTCATATTTTATCATTTAACCACCTTTTTAATTAAGTATTGACACGTAAGTAATATAAACTTAGTGTGTATATTCCACCGCACTCAAAAGTTAACGTCTAAGGCAAAAATAAAATATATTTATTGACTATTATACCAAATGAGAGGGTATTCAAAAGTGCTCACTTTACCGTGAATAGCCTATACACGTCGTGTATCCGGCGCCGCTGGCGAGAAGGATTAAGCACAGTGTTGCCAAACAAAAGAGGGTGATAATCCCATTATGAGGCTCAAAATATCCCATGTCACTAGTGAATAGTAGAAAAGCAATGACTTAACCATCAGTTTTCGTGAAATTCCTAGACGTTATATTGCAAGAATAACCTAAATACGTATAAACACTCATAATTAATGACACTTCCTATGTAGACAAGCATATTCACTATACAAACATATTTTAACACTATTCATATTCTGTACTACCTACAAGTGTATGTTGTTATGCAGATTTGTATGATTTTCCTGCACTCTGAAAGTTTTGCAGTCAATTTACTGGGCTCTAAATGACAACCTGATTACACAAATCGAGTTTAAGCTCTCCACTTACTGTATAACTGTCTTCTCCCATCGTAGTTCCATTGTTAGAAAGCCTTTTAGTGGCATGANTCCATTGTTAGAAAGCCTTTTAGTGGCATGAACACAAGTTACATACCGTACCTACTGATTATTTTTAATAAATTCTCATTATATTAATTTAAAATTGTGTTCAAAATAATTTTTTTTCTAGGAAACACTTTAATTCAAAACCAATTTTCACTTTCTTCTTTTTCCCCTAATTTAAAACATTCTCATGCTAAAATTCCTTTTTTTTTTTTTTTCCTTTCAAAATTTTAGAGCTGGAAATCCCNATTTCACAGGCAAATAAAAATAATTTCACTATTTACCGCTAGCTTCTGTGGAACACCGGCGCATCTTGTAGCAGAAATTATTCCAATACCAAACTCCGCCAAAGGAATTTAGTTTTCTTTACAACCTGAGTATAGTTAAGTCAGCACTTTCGAAAGTCCTTCTTTGGTTATATTTGTCTGCCCATATCTTGTATGATTCCGCCATACGTAAAATTAAGTTGGCCACGTACCAGCTCACTTTATTCATGCGTCGATCAAGTAAAATTTTGAAGTTTTTAACAGATAATGTTTATAATATGTTAATGAATCCTTATACGCACATAAAATGATAATAAACTAACTGAAATTTACTCAGTGCCTAAAAAAATTAAACCAATACACTTTTAATACGACGTTATGGCGCGGAACTCATTTCCCTTATTCGCTGTAAAATGTACTAGGTACTTGTCAGTAAGTGTACCCAGTAATATTTGTAGCTTGGAGCAAAACTTTTTGAAAGTTGGATTTCAAATGTTCGATTAACTATAAATAAGTAATAATAAGTCACTGTCTTAGTCACACGAACTGGAAAACAATGTTTTGAAGCATTTCGAGACACTGGAATTCAGCGGAAATCGCCACTATATCAGTGAAATGCAACGATTTGAATAATAATATGACATCAATATTAACATAGTTCATATTAAGTACAGTGACAGTTTTTGTTGGTGGGAAACTGTAATTACAGCTTTGATTTAGGTTATATAGTTTCGTGAAATCGTATCCAATGAATTATTAAATCTGGTAGCAGTATGCTCGTGTATTTAAAAAAAAAGTGTACCGTATGTTTTAGTTTTTAGAAGAGGTTATGGAATTCGCTTTTATTAACCTTTATCAGATTTATTGCCCTGTCTACCAAATGCCTCCATCGGCTTCCTCTTTAATAAGATATAGTGAGTTTTTCAAAACGATTACACAAGCAGTAACCATAAATAATTAAACATGTGTACATAATCTTAACCCTTCTCCATTTTTCCAGGCTATATCGGCAGATTTTATTTCCTACCATTCTCATGGGCTAGACACAAACGTTACTAATATCTACTCGCGGTTTCATCAAACATTTTGAATTAAACCTTTGAAAAGCGTCCCCATGTGTGACATGTTTGATTGTTCCCTAAATATGCCATGTATCAAAAGAATTTTATAATTGTGTTAACATAAAAGTAGGTATCTTATTTTTGGTTAAATCGAACTATTTCTTATATTTTATAGTAAATATGAATAAAACCAGAGAGTAAAAAGGTGTGTTAGTAGTTCCTAGCAAGAAATAGTTCTCGAGCAAAATATTATTTAATTGAGTATGCACATATGGGGTGCGTCCTCCCTTTGGTGTATTTTTTTTTTTTCGACTTTGTGAATATTTGTCTGCATGAGGCGGAGGAATATGCTGCAAGTATAACTTTATAAGGGCTTCAGAAAAAATGGAAATAACCTGGAATGGACTATAGATCAATCGTAAACTGTTAAACTTATTTTCCTTGTACTTATCGAGTCATAGTACAAGTGTCAATTCAGAATTGAATCATAAACCAACCTTTACAAGAGGCTGTGTGCTCCTTGCTATAGACTGTTCACGGTAAAGTGAGCACTTTTGAGGCCCTAGTTACTTTTTCCTTTCAGTCATTTTTTATCATTTAACCACCTTTTTAATTAAGTATTGACACGTAAGTAATATAAACTTAGTGTGTATATTCCACCGCACTCAGAAGTTAACGTCTAAGGAAAAAATATAATATATTTATTGACTATTATACCAAATGAGAGGGCATTCAAAAGTGCTCACTTTACCGTGAATAGCCTATACACGTCGTGTCTCCGGCGCCGCTGGCGAGAAGGATTAAGCACAGTGTTGCCAACCAAAAGAGGGTGATAATCCCATTCTAAGGCTCAAAATATCCCATATCACTAGTGAATTTCCCACAAAATAACACAGTAAATAAGTATAAAAGCAATTACTTAACATTTGTTATATTTTCAGCAGTTTTCGTGGAATTCCTAGACGTTATATTGCAAGAATAACCTAAATACGTATAAACACTCATAATTAATGACACTTCCTATGTAGACAAGCATATCCACTGTGCAAACATATTTTAACACTAATCATATTCTGTACTACGTACAAGTGTATGTTGTTATGCAGCTTTGTATGATTTTCCTGCACTCTGAAAGTTTTGCAGTCAATTTACTGGGCTCTAAATGACAACCTGATTACACAAATCGAGTTTAAGCTCTCCACTTACTGTATAACTGTCTTCTCCCATCGTAGTTTCATTGTTAGAAAGCCTTTTAGTGGCATAAACACAAGTTACATACCGTAACTACTGATTATTTTTAATAAATTCTCATTATATTAATTTAAAATTGTGTTCAAAATATTTTTTTTTTTAAGAAACACTTTAATTCAAAACCAATTTTTACTTTCTTCTTTTTCCCCTAATTTGAAACATTCTCATGCTAAAATTCCTTTTTTTTTTTTTTTTCCCCTTTCAAAATTTTAGAGCTGGAAAATCCCACGAAATGGGGAAAAAATCCTGCTCTGTCCCGGATTAATTTATGGGCTCAATTGTTGTAATCGTGAATATATTTTGGTATGCACTGTACGTGTGTCTAGGCGTATTTCTCACAAGCAACGAACAACGTGCTGAGTGGTCAATGTTATCAGTTGTAACCATTCATAGACGAGAGGTGCAGAAGCTTTGACAAATCAGATTGTTCATAAGGACTACGCCCAACACACCGAGCTCTGATTGCTTGCTTTGTACAACACCGGCCATAAATATCCTTACTTTGCAGCATCCACGGAGCAGGGTCGACTAGAGAGAACACCTTCTGCCCGGCCNACGTGCTGAGTGGTCAATGTTATCAGTTGTAACCATTCATAGACGAGAGGTGCAGAAGCTTTGACAAATCAGATTGCTCATAAGGACTACGCCCAACACACCGAGCTCTGATTGCTTGCTTTGTACAGCACCGGCCATAAATATCCTTACTTTGCAGCATCCACGGAGCAGGGTCGACTAGAGAGAACACCTTCTGCCCGGCCNGCACCGGCCATAAATATCCTTACTTTGCAGCATCCACGGAGCAGGGTCGACTAGAGAGAACACCTTCTGCCCGGCCGAGTTGGGAAACGGCGCGCACGCACAAAGTTCCGCTGAGCGCGCGGAACACGCAAAGTTTCCGACTGAGCGCAGCGATTCTCCGCAACCCGCGCCACCGGTCCAGAGATGAAGAGATTTGTTGGGCAGCATCTGGGATGAGCTCTCGGACGCGAACGCGAGTGCTTGCTGTCGTCGGTATGNATGAGCTCTCGGACGCGAACGCGAGTGCTTGCTGTCGTCGGTATGGTGATTGGGGATCTGTGCTCCATTTACCGTTTCGGGATAGTTGAACGAGTTTCGTTAAGAAGCCGAGTTTGAAAACGTTTCCCTCAAGTTATTTTGAAAAGTAAATCTGTGCAGCACTTCGATATCAAGAAGAGAGAAATTTCATCGCTTCCCTTGCACATTGATCCACAGTACTGAGAACTACGAGCGCGTAATACTTGTAAAAGAGCAGTAATCGAGTGTTGCATTATTTTGACACACTTCTGTTTGAGGTTTCACATCCGGAACAATAATACTCTTTGACCTTAATATTACAATATGAAACACATGAAGTTATTTTGCGCTATTAAAATAGCCAAATAGCGCACACTACCTCAAGTCATGTTAAAGCATTTCGTATTTTATAACGGAATTATTTTGTATGCGTGATATTAATTTTATTTGTTACGTGCCAGTTCAATATATTGTAATGAGGCGAAATTTTAGGTGGTGTAACGCCTCAAATAAGCGCTACTTATTCCTGTCACAGTTATCTCAGTTTACTTTTACAATGTGTATGTTAACGTAATATTTATTTCTTTATTATTTTCGTGGTAGATATATTTTATTTACTTTAGATCTAATTTATATCATTAATTGCAAGTTGTTTTAACTTCAGAAAACGTATTTCAGTGTGATTACGTTTGTAAATGTTTCAGTTTTCATTAACAAAGGTATTTTTGTGTGGACCGTTTTACATAGAGGAATTTGTTGTTTGGTTGCTATGATAACGCAAGACGAATGTGTAAGATATGATGTAGCCGTCTCGTGACTGGCGCGATGTTGAAAGGCCTCGTTTAAGTATGCAGTTTTAGATGCGTCTAGCCATCTTGGTTTTTCCGTTAGGCNTGCAGTTTTAGATGCGTCTAGCCATCTTGGTTTTTCCGTCAGGAATCTGGTGGGTCATCGGCATGATAGGTAATTTTTATTTTTCTGGTTAGATTGGCAGAGTCACGTACCGTAATGCAGACCGCTGACAGGGCGAAGACACGCGGCACGTAATATGAGTAAATTAGTATGCACGTGCTACCTACGCGGGCTAGAATGAAAGTCAAGTTAGAGCTCCCGCGATATGCGTGTGGTACTGTAAAGACTGTAAACACGTACCTCAGTCTCGAGAGCCTTGTGAGGGAATACTAAGGCAAACGACCAGCGGAACCAGCCTCAGAAGATACCGCGAGATGTTGCAGCAACCAAGATTTTTAAGCAAAATATTCTGCATTTCGACGCAGAGACTACATCCGTAAAATAATTAATAATTTTTTATAAATTAATTTTGCTTACGTTTACACCATTTTAGATATTCAGTTTGTTAAAGATGCTTTACCTATTTGCCTACGAAACCCTGAACTGATGTCTTATGTTCTCCCAACTGAGTTGGCGTGAGAAAGCTATTTATTAATTTAATTTACATATTTTTGCAATAGTTTAAAGCATTTGAAGAGACTAGATTATATTTTGAATTTCACATTAGATATACGTACGAGAAAGCTACACTCATAGTTACGACCACACAAAGCAAGGCAAATTTTGAAACCAATAACGAGTTGCTACTTAATATTCGCACAGATATTAATTTATTTCATGATGTTCAGACCAAAATATATCCTTTAAATTAAATCAAATATACCGCGACTCAAGTCTCTGTGAGTATTTGTTGGTCCGTAGCTAGTGGTAGTTTTGAATTGTGTTTCTTCCTAGTGTTTCCTGTATGTTGTTTGTAGTTTACGGCGACTGGCTGCTACAAGCGTTCCTGGCATAAACATAATTGGTAAGATTTATCTGGTGTTTGGGTGCTACGTTTGCTGTGAAGTCATTTCTGTCCTGTGGAGCCAGGTAAGCTTCATACCCGAGGTCATCATTCGTTGTTAGTGGCGACAAAAATGATATGATCCAAGATTATATTTCCTACTAGCTAACCCTGCCACGGGTTGCTGTGGCATAAAAGATTTTGGTTCTATTCATTTCTGTGAAATTAATTGAAAGAAGTATATTTATTTTCAAAATCTTTATTACTGAAGTGCTTATTTGTATACAATGTTTTTAGTTTTACCATATTCCGCGTGTATGAATAAGTTGTGTGGTTTTCCTACTCTAGAACACGGCACATACAATTAATTGGCCGTGCGAAAAACATTCTGTTTCTAAATCTATTCCGCACATTTGCAATGACCGCCCTTGAGCTTTATTTATTGTCATTGCAAATGCCAATCTGACTGGAAACTGTGTTCTTTTAAAGTGAAAGGGAATTTCTGATGGAATAAATGAAATTCTGGGAATAAGCACATCTTCTCCATTGAAAGCACCTTTCAAGGTGGTAGATTCTATAGTATTGCCCATCATTTTTTTATTGCAAGGTGTGTGCCGTTGCCAAGTTTTGGTGGATTGATGTTACGAAGTAAAATGACTGGCACTCCTATTTTCAATTTTAATATATGTGGAGGCAATTCTGGAAGGTCAAGCAAATTTAGAAGTTCTGGTGGATAATTTACCGCTTCATTTTCGTGTAATGTTACATCCACAGATTTGTAAGTGACATNGAAACTGTGTTCTTTTAAAGTGAAAGGGAATTTCTGATGGAATAAATGAAATTCTGGGAAGAAGCACATCTTCTCCATTGAAAGCACCTTTCAAGGTGGTAGATTCTATAGTATTGCCCATCATTTTTTTTATTGCAAGGTGTGTGCCGTTGCCAAGTTTTGGTGGATTGATGTTACGAAGTAAAATGACTGGCACTCCTATTTTCAATTTTAATATATGTGGAGGCAATCCTGGAACGTCAAGCGAATTTAGAAGTTCTGGTGGATAATTTACCGCTTCATTTTCGTGTAATGTTACATCCACAGATTTGTAAGTGACATNGAATTTAGAAGTTCTGGTGGATAATTTACCGCTTCATTTTCGTGTAATGTTACATCCACAGATTTGTAAGTGACATGTTCGCTTGTCGATAAGTATCGACAACTATATAAGTATCGATACATCGATATATCAATACTTATAAGTACGTCAATGCTCGATATATCGTTATATCGATAAGTATCGATATAACGTTTTTATATACATAGATAGATAGATCTGTTGCTAGGTTGCGACTTTACATTGTTGACTAAGGCGCTTCCTGACGCGAAAGCATGGAAAAAATGAGCATTTTGCAGATTTTAGTACCTTTGCAGGTAATACAGATAAAAAAGAAAGGTGTACAAACACTCCTGGGNAAATGAGCATTTTGCAGATTTTAGTACCTTTGCAGGTAATACAGATAAAAAAGAAAGGTGTACAAACACTCCTGGGTACGAAAGGAAGATTTATAAAAAAACAGAATGAAAATCGGTTGATTTTTTCGGAAGTTACATGCGTCCGAACAAGCGGACACGAGGTTTATATATATATACATACACACACACACACACAAACACTCTCTCTCTCTCTCTCTCTCTCTCTCTCTCTCTCTCTCTCTCTCTCTCTCGTGAGTGTGTTCGTGTATATCGGGTGAATAACTTTTGCTTATAGAATATTTCTTTCAGGCACCGAAAATAATCATACTTAGTAAGTTGGACGTAGCTAAGATTTTTTTTCCGGCGAGTTGATGGTCTAACTCATATTAAACGGCAAATCACTCGATTTGTGGTCCACTGACTTTTACTATAATGAATATGGAGGTAATCTCCAGTAAATGTTTCAAAAGCACATAGTATCCTTTTATCTTGGAGTTGCTACTAAATATAACTCTTCAGCACATACTTTAATTGATCTTTCGGCAAAAATCCATGTATAGGCAGCAAAAATCTTATATTTTAGACTGGTAGAAAATAAAGATCAATAATGAATATAGTCCATGCACGGTAAGCTTGCACTTTTTCGAAGCTGTACAAAAGGTCTAATTTCAAAAATTTGCTTATTCTTCATTTAAAAAACAGGAAATCAAATAAATAATTTTAGTATTCGCAAATATTTACGGAAATTTTTTTTATTCAACGTTAAAGCATGTTAATACTTTCTCAGCATCGTTACCAACATAACTGGGTGCATGCCGGTCTTTATGCCCGTTAAAATATAATATGCAGGTAGGGGCAGTGACATTTTTCAAAGGTTGATTTCAGAAGTGCTCAGTTAGCCATGAGCAGCCTATAAATCGCATTACAAACACTTGGCGGGAGTTTAATAGGGAGCGCACTGTGAGTCTGCACAAGGACGGATGGGCGTGTACTGAAATTGCCATAGGCAAGCAGGGGGGCCCGATATCACAGTGGCCCAATATTGGAACCAATGTGTACGTGAGGGCACTCACACATGTTATGAAAGTTCCAGTCGACTAAGACATGTCACACCAAGAGAGGATCGCCGTGCTGTGCGCTAAACATTACGCAACCCCAATGACATCGACGCCTGCCATCCGGGTACAGTTGACTGGTGACTACAATACCCGGTAACATACCGCACCATGTCTAGGCGACTAATTCCAGCCAGACTACAGGTTCGCCGTTCCATGCGCAGGCTGCTGTTAAGGGGGATCAGTTCCTGCCATCTTGAATTTTTAGAATTTTCGCAAAAACTTGCATTATAGGTTTTCTATTGTATTTTACGGAACGAAGGACACATCCTTCGCACATTTTCTGAAGTTGGCATTGCTTGACTATAGTGACCAGTTTAACTACTGTAGTCACCCGCAAGGAAAATCCATTTACTTGTTCCCAGCTGTAACTAGTTAAAAATTAATAGAGACAGTGAAAAAATAACAACTTTATAAAGTATGAGAAGGTATTATTTATGCTGTGTCGTGCGAAAAATTTCCTTGTACCAACTTAAATGTAAGTTATGACTAAAAACTGGCATAAATCCAAGATGGCGGATACTGATCCCTCTTAACACCAGAGTAGAGACGGATTCGTTTGGAGTGGTGACGTAACCGAGAAGCATGGAGTGATGAGTGGCATTGTGTCATGTTCAGCGATGAATCTCGGTACTGCGACAGAGATGAATCTCGGTACTGCGACAGCGATGAATCTCGGTACTCCGAGTATGACGACACCGAGGGGAGAGGACACAGGTGGCCAATATTGTAGAAAGGAACACTGGCATCATGGTGTGGNCCGAGTATGACGACACCGAGGGGAGAGGACACAGGTGGCCAATATTGTAGAAAGGAACACTGGCATCATGGTGTGGAGAGACATGGGATATGCCTTCAGGTCACCTCTGGTAGTGATTCCGGGTCCCTGATGGCACAGCGGTGCGTCAGTGATGTCCTGCGTCTTCATGTGCTGCCCCTCATGAGACAGCTTCCTGACAAGACATTTTAAAAAGACAACGCTTGTACACTCACGGCACACACGTCTATGGATTTCCCGTGTCATTTGAGGTACTCTTGTGGCCAGCAAGGACCCCCGATCTGCCCCCCTGATAGAACTTGTGTGGGATAAACTCAGGCGTCAACTCAGACCTGGCACCGATCTGCACGATATCGAAGGCCAGTTACGACAGCTGCTGGCTGACTTGCATCGGGAGATGATACAGTGGCTGTACGACTATAACTTTCCAAACCTATTATTCACATGTATCCAGGTCCAAGGTGATACTACANTTTAATTAAAAAGGATATAAAGTACATACGTTCCTACATACACTGAGGAGTAAAAAGAACTGGTACACCTGCCTAATATCATGTAGGGCCCCCGCGAGCACGCAGAAGTGCCGCAAGACGACGTGGCATAGACTCGACTAATGTCTGAAGGTATGCAGGAGGCAATTCACACCATTAATCCTGCAGGGCAGTTCACAAATCCATAGGAGTGCGAGGCGGTGGAGATATCTTCTGAACAACACGTTGCAAGGAATCCCAAATATGCTCAATAATGTTCATGTCTGGTGATTTAGGTGGCAAATGGAAGTGTGTAAAGTCAGAAGAGTGTTCCTGAAGCCACTCGGTTGCAACTCTCGACGTGTTGGGTGTCGCATTGTCCTGCTGGAATTGTCCACGTCCATCGGAATGCACAATGGACATGAAAGGGTGCAGGTGATCGGACAGAATGCTTACGTAACTGTCACCTGTCAGAGTCGTATCTAGACTTATCAGGTGTCCCATTTCACGCCAACTGCACACGCTACATTCCATGACAGAGCATCCGCCAGCTTGAACAGTCGCCTGTTGACATGTAGGGTCCATGGATTCAGGAGGATATCTCAATACCCATACACGTCCATCCGCCCTATACAATTGGAAACGAGACTCGTCAAATCAGGCAACGTGTTTCCAGTCATAAACAGTCCAATGGTGGTGTTGGCGGGGGGTCCGCTCCGCATTTCGAAACACAGCACGAGTCAACAACGGTACACGAGTGGGCCTTCGGCTTCGAAAGCCCTAATCAATGAAGGTCCGTTGAATAGTTCACACTCTGGTACTTTTTGATGCCCCAGCATTGAAATCTGCGCCAATTTGAGAAAGGGTTGCACGTCTGTCACGTTTAATGATTCTTGTCAGTCGTCATTTGTCCCGTTCGTTCACGATCTTTTCGTGGCCGAAGCGATGTCGAAGATTTGATGTTTTACCGGATTCCCGATATTCACGGTACACTCGTGAAATGGTCGTACGCGAAAATCCAAATTTTATCGCTACCTTGGAGATGCTATATCCCATCTCTTGTGTGCCGACTATAACACCACGTTCAAACTCATTTAAATCTTGATAATCTGCCATTGTAGCAGCAGTAACCGATCTAGCAACTTTGCCAGACGCTTGTTGTCTTATATAGGCGCTGCTGACCGCATCGCGAGACTCTGATTGGTTCCATACGTCTGTTATTTGCATACGCACGTCTATACCAGTTTTTTTGGCTCTCCAGTGTACATCCTACTGACATAGGGCCAGCAGTATACTCATGCTGCCAACTCTGTGGTCCGTGTGATCAGGTAATAATTCAATCATTTNTGTGGTCCGTGTGATCAGGTAATAATTCAATCATTTCAATAAAGTGACCTGACCTTTCAACTCGTGCAGTTTTTGTACCATTTACATAGCTCCTTCTAGGTGCTTAATTTTTTTGTCCGTGCGTATAATTCACGTACCGCCCACTATATGCTGGGATGCCATTGTTCTGATAATCTTCTTAACATTTTATTTTGGTTATTGTTATAAGTCTATCTTTAACAAATATTTAATTTTAAGTTTAAGCACTAACGTATTCTTGACTAGAGTGCCTACTTTTTCTTAGATTTTTGTTATGTTGTGTTAATTTAAAAATTTGAATTCATATTTTACCTTTGCGTACCAGCTTTTAAACATCATTGAGTAGGGACCTCTGAGACCATCACAGGAACAGTTCACTGTATAAAATAGCTAGCACATGTGCAGCTTCTAGGCTAGTTCGGTCGCACAGATTAACTAGTGCTATTTAGGCCACTAAAAATTAAGGTGGAAGTAGATGCATAAAGAATAGCGATAACTTTGTTGTTATTAGAACTTTCCATTTGGATCATTCTGGAAACAAGTCATCGTTTCGTTTCTATGTCAGTGTGCAGAATATAAAAAATGGAATGCTTTATCAACATAGGCCAACTTTTTTTTTCTTCTAAATATCAATGGAGTTCTTGCGGATGGGGTTTAAAACTCAAAGAAAGGTCAAAAGTTTGTCAACCAGTACGGCAATAAATTTTTTTAAAAGTCATTGTATAACGTTACACTCTTATATACAAAATTTCAACTAAATTTGCTTAAATGCCTCTGAAAAATGGGAGGGATAGAGGCGTGAATACAAACGCAAACACACACATACAGATATATGAAGGCATATGCACTCCAACCTTACAAACGTACACATGCTCTCATAACCATTTCTTTGACGTTTGGCTAAAAAATTCTATAAGTGTAAAAATTCGTGTACTTAGGTTTGTTGGTGTGGCCAAGAGAAATTCGTGGAATTTTGTGCTATGGCTATGCAGTTATAGTCCATTCACGGTTACGTCCAACTTTCCTAAAGCACTGCTAAAGTTCTACTTCCAGGATATTCCTCCGCCTCATGCAAACAAAACATAACCGAGTCTAGAAAATTACACCAAAGGGACGACGTACCGCATTCGTGCGCACTCAGTGTAATGATACTTTGCATGAGAACTATTTCTTACTAGGCTTCACCAACACACCTATTTTCTTTATGTTTTTATTCGTATTAGTTGTAAATAAAATATAATTATTTATAGATCGGATATAAGTAAACGTTCAATTTATCCACAAAATAAGGTACTTTTATGTTAAAACAAGTATAAAACTCTTGTGATACATGAAATATTCAGGAAACAACCGAACACGCCATACCCGGGATGATTTTTCAAAAGTTTGATTCAAAAAGTGTGAAGAAACAGCGAATAGTCTATAAAGGCAGTGTTGCTCGTATCTGTATCTCGCGTCTCGCGCGGGCGGTTAGTCTGCAGGCGGAGACCCTAACAACTCACCTCGGTCCAAATCCCGAGACACGGGAGCGCGGAGACCGCCGAACACGTGCCGGCAACTGTCGCGGATTAATTTACGCCGCGGAGAACTTGCGNGTGAGTGTGTTCGTGTATATCGGGTGAATAACTTTTGCTTATAGAATATTTCTTTCAGGCACCGAAAATAATCATAGTAAGTTGGACGTAGCTAAGATTTTGATTTTCCGGCGAGTTGATGGTCTAACAACTCATATTAAACGGCAAATCACTCGATTTGTGGTCCACTGACTTTTACTATAATGAATATGGAGGTAATCTCCAGTAAATGTATCAAAATAACATAGTATCCTTTTATCTTGAAGTTGCTACTAAATATAACTCTTCAGCACATACTTTAATTGATCTTTCGGCAAAAATCCATGTATGGGCAGCAAAAATCTTATATTTTACACTGGTAGAAAATAAAGATCAATAATGAATATAGTCCACGCACGGTAAGCTTACACTTTTTCGAAGCTGTACAAAAGGTCTAATTTCAAAAATTTGCTTATTCTTCATTTAAAAAACAGGAAATCAAATAAATAATTTCAGTATTCGCAAATATTTACGGGAAATTTTTTAATTCAACGTTAAAGCATGTTAATACTTTCTCAGCATCGTTACCAACATAACTGGGTGCATGCCGGTCTTTATGCCCGTTAAAATATAATATGCAGGTAGGGGCAGTGACATTTTTCAAAAGTTGATTTCAGAAGTGCTCAGTTAGCCATGAGCAGCCTATAAATCGCATTACAAACACTTGGCGGGAGTTTAATAGGGACCGCACTGTGAGTCTGCATAAGGACGGATGGACGTGTACTGAAATTGTCATAGGCAAGCAGGGTGGCCCGATATCACAGTGGCCCAATATTGGAACCAATGTGTACGTGAGGGCACTCACACATGTTATGAAAGTTCCAGTCGACTAGGACATGTCACACCAAGAGAGGATCGCCGTGCTGTGCGCTAAACATTACGCAGACCCAATGACATCGACGCCTGCCATCCGGGTACAGTTGACTGGTGACTACAATACCCGGTAACATACCGCACCATGTCTAGGCGACTAATTCCAGCCAGACTACAGGTTCGCCGTTCCATGCGCAGGCTGCTGTTAAGGGGGATCAGTTCCTGCCATCTTGAATTTTTAGAATTTTCGCAAAAACTTGCATTATAGGTTTTCTATTGAATTTTACGGAACGAAGGACACATCCTTCGCACATTTTCTGAAGTTGCCATTGCTTGACTATAGTGACCAGTTTAACTACTGTAGTCACCCGCAAGGAAAATCCATTTACTTGTTCCCAGCTGTAACTAGTTAAAAATTAATAGAGACAGTGAAAAAATAACAACTTTATAAAGTATGAGAAGGTATTATTTATGCTGTGTCGTGCGAAAAATTTCCTTGTACCAACTTAAATGTAAGTTATGACTAAAAACTAGCATAAATCCAAGATGGCGGATACTGATCCCTCTTAACACCAGAGTAGAGACGGCTTCGTTTGGAGTGGTGACGTAACCGAGAGGCATGGAGTGATGAGTGGCATTGTGTCATGTTCAGCGATGAATCTCGGTACTGCGACAGAGATGAATCTCGGTACTGCGACAGCGATGAATCTCGGTACTGCGAGTATGACGACACCGAGGGGAGAGGACACAGGTGGCCAATATTGTAGAAAGGAACACTGGCATCATGGTGTGGAGAGACATGGGATATGCCTTCAGGTCACCTCTGGTAGTGATTCCGGGTCCCTGATGGCACAGCGGTGCGTCAGTGATGTCCTGCGTCTTCATGTGCTGCCCCTCATGAGACAGCTTCCTGACAAGACATTTTAAAAATACAACGCTTGTACACTCACGGCACACACGTCTATGGATTTCCCGTGTCATTTGAGGTACTCTTGTGGCCAGCAAGGACCCCCGATCTGCCCCCCTGATAGAACTTGTGTGGGATAAACTCAGGCGTCAACTCAGACCTGGCACCGATCTGCACGATATCGAAGGCCAGTTACGACAGCTGCTGGCTGACTTGCATCGGGAGATGATACAGTGGCTGTACGACTATAACTTTCCAAACCTATTATTCACATGTATCCAGGTCCAAGGTGATACTACAATGAAGAGCCAAAAAAAGCTGGTACACATGCCTAATATCATGTAGGGCCCCCGCGAGCACGCAGAAGTGCCGCAAGACGACGTGGCATAGACTCGACTAATGTCTGAAGGTATGCAGGAGGCAATTCACACCATTAATCCTGCAGGGCAGTTCACAAATCCATAGGAGTGCGAGGCGGTGGAGATTTCTTCTGAACAACACGTTGCAAGGAATCCCAAATATGCTCAATAATGTTCATGTCTGGTGATTTAGGTGGCAAATGGAAGTGTGTAAAGTCAGAAGAGTGTTCCTGAAGCCACTCGGTAGCAACTCTCGACGTGTTGGGTGTCGCATTGTCCTGCTGGAATTGTCCACGTCCATCGGAATGCACAATGGACATGAATGAGTGCAGGTGATCGGACAGAATGCTTACGTAACTGTCACCTGTCAGAGTCGTATCTAGACTTATCAGGTGTCCCATTTCACGCCAACTGCACACGCCCCATTCCATGACAGAGCATCCGCCAGCTTGAACAGTCACCTGTTGACATGTAGGGTCCATGGATTCATGAGGATATCTCAATACCCGTACACGTCCATCCGCCCTATACAATTGGAAACGAGACTCGTCAAATCAGGCAACGTGTTTCCAGTCATCAACAGTCCAATGGTGGTGTTGGCGGGCCCAGGCGAGGCGTAAAGCTTTGTGTCGTGGAGTCAACAACGGTACACGAGTGGGCCTTCGGCTTCGAAAGCCCTTATCAATGAAGGTCCGTTGAATAGTTCGCACTCTGGTACTTTTTGATGCCCCAGCATTGAAATCTGCGCCAATTTGAGAAAGGGTTGCACGTCTGTCACGTTTAATGATTCTTGTCAGTCGTCATTTGTCCCGTTCGTTCACGATCTTTTCGTGGCCGAAGCGATGTCGAAGATTTGATGTTTTACCGGATTCCCGATATTCACGGTACACTCGTGAAATGGTCGTACGCGAAAATCCAAATTTTATCGCTACCTTGGAGATGCTATGTCCCATCTCTTGTGTGCCGACTATAACACCACGTTCAAACTCACTTAAATCTTGATAATCTGCCCTTGTAGCAGCAGTAACCGATCTAGCAGCTTTGCCAGACGCTTGTTGTCTTATATAGGCGCTGCTGACCGCATCGCGAGACTCTGATTGGTTCCATACGTCTGTTATTTGCATACTCACGTCTATACCAGTTTTTTTGGCTCTCCAGTGTACATCCTACTGGCATAGGGCCAGCAGTATACTCATGCTGCCAACTCCGTGGTCCGTGTGATCAAGTAATAATTCAATCATTACAATAAAGTGACCTGACCTTTCAACTCGTGCAGTTTTTGTACCATTTACATAGCTCCTTCTAGGTGCTTAATTTTTTTGTCCGTGCGTATAATTCACGTACCGCCCACTATATGCTGGGATGCCCTTGTTCTGATAATCTTCTTAACATTTTATTTTGGTTATTGTTATAAGTCTTATATTTAACAAATATTTAATTTTAAGTTTAAGCAATAACGTATTCTTGACTAGCTAGAGTGCCTACTTTTTCTTAGAATTTTGTTATGTTGTGTTAATTTAAAAATTTGAATTCATATTTTACCTTTGCGTACCAGCTTTTAAACACCATTGAGTAGGGATCTATGAGACCATCACAGGAACAGCTCACTGTATAAAATAGCTAGCACATGTGCAGCTTCTAGGCTAGTTCGCTCGCACAAATTAAGTAGTGCTATTTAGGCCACTAAAAATTAAGGCGGAAGTAGATGCGTAAAGAATAGCGATAACTTTGTTGTTATTAGAACTTTCCATGTGGATCATTCTGGAAACAAATCATCGTTTCGTTGCTATGTTAGTGTGCAGAAGATCAAAAATTGAATGCTTTATCAACATAGGCCAACTTTTTTTTTTTTTTTTCAAATATCAATGCAGTTCTTGCGCATGGAATTTAAAACCCAAAGAAAGGTCAAACGTTTTCAAGTAGTATGGCAATAAATTTTTAAAAAAAAGTCATTGTATAACGTAACACTCTTATACACAAAATGTCAACTAAATTTGCTTAAATGCCTGTGAAAAAGGGGAGGGATATAGGCGTGAATACAAACGCAAACACACACATACAGATATATGAAGGCACATGCACTCCAACCTTACAAACGTACACATGTTGTCTCATAACCATTTCTTTGACGTTTGGCTAAAAAATTCTATAAGTGTAAAAATTCGTGTACTTAGGTTTGTTGGTGTGGCCAAGAGAAATTCGTGGAATTTTGTGCTATGACTATGCAGTTATAGTCCATTCACGGTTACGTCCAACTTTCCTAAAGCACTGCTAAAGTTCTACTTCCAGGATATTCCTCCGCCTCATGCAAACAAAACATAACCGAGTCTAGAAAATTACGCCAAAGGGACGACGTACCGCATTCGTGCGCACTCAGTGTAATGATACTTTGCATGAGAACTATTTCTTACTAGGCTTCACCAACACACCTATTTTCTTTATGTTTTTATTCGTATTAGTTGTAAATAAAATATAATTATTTATAGATCGGATATAAGTAAACGTTCAATTTATCCACAAAATAAGGTACTTTTATGTTAAAACAAGTATAAAACTCTTGTGATACATGAAATATTCAGGAAACAACCGAACACGCCATACCCGGGATGATTTTTCAAAAGTTTGATTCAAAAAGTGTGAAGAAACAGCGAATAGTCTATAAAGGCAGTGTTGCTCGTATCTGTATCTCGCGTCTCGCGCGGGCGGTTAGTCTGCAGGCGGAGACCCTAACAACTCACCTCGGTCCAAATCCCGAGACACGGGAGCGCGGAGACCGCCGAACACGTGCCGGCAACTGTCGCGGATTAATTTACGCCGCGGAGAACTTGCGAGAGTCTTCGAGAAAATTCCACCTTCTCGCCTACCTCGGCGCGCGACCGAGAAACTGCGGAGGGGCTTGCCGCTTATTATTGCGGAGAATTTATCACGGAGTTTTCGTGTCTCCTCTCCGCGCCAGGTCTTCGCCGTAAATTATCCACTCCGCGCGGGAGGTACAACGTTACTGGCACTTTACCGTCGAAACCAATCCGCGGCGGGTAGCAGCAGCGGCGTTGGTAATTTATGTCGACCCGTCCAGCGGCACCTCGAGTTGCAACGCTCGTTCGCCCGCCTCCAATTGCACGACTCGCAGGTGTACAGGCCTTTGCTTATGGCCCTGATGTCTCCTTTCCGCGCGCAGCACACCTTTCCTCCACATTAAACAAATTCTGGCTTCTTTTGCGGGATAAAAAGTACCGTCAGCGCCACAACTGCTTGCGTGTGAATATACGGGGAGCGGAGTGCGGCCGCCGAGGGCAGAGGTAGCTGCGCGCGCAGCCTGATGCCGTGCTGAAAACATTAAGACTCCGTACAATCAGTTGCGCGTATGCCGATGTGCCCCGAATATTTTTGTAACAGTTTGTACACAGCCGGACCGTTACTAATACCAGCTGCCGCCAGCTGGGCCGTAACGGCGGTCCGTGCGCAGGTATCTAGGGAGGCGAGCCGTCAGCATGTGGCGCTTACAGTAATTCTACGGTTTTATATTAAGGCCCATATGGGCATGGGGTATTTTTTACGCGTTCAAGGCACAGAAGTAAGGGAGCGACACGGGCGACACTAAAGTCTGTGTTTATGGTGGAGCGGTGAGTAGAGATGTGCAGAGAGAGGAGATGAGAGTCTGCAGTTTGTATAGTCGCGAGGCGATCAGAGTGGTGTGCGGCGCGGTTAGTGAAGCGAAGCATTGTTCGACGTACACCAAAAACTGCGGAAGTTAACCGTGGAGCACATTTACTACAGAAGCTGTCAGGATGTGTCTGTCTAACAACCGTAAGAAGATCTGTCGAGATAATACCGCGGCTAAGGGTTACTTATTGGCATCCCAGACGATGGAGTGCCATCGTATGAATACCGATAGCGGAGAAAACCCGGAATTCAGTCGATTGTATGATAGTATAGAATGATTATGATGAGTCGGGTATAAGGGGCTGGAGGACAGATGCGCCCGACCGGCGGCCATGTTGTGACGTCACCCAACTGCCATCTTGGATTGTATAACCTTGACCTCGACCCATGACCTTGACCTCGAATATGTGCCCGTAACCTTGGATGACCTTAAGACAAAAAATAAAAAAAATATATAAAATATCATAACAAAATTTATAAAAAATTTGAAAAATAAAAAATTATTTAAATATGTACATGTAGTAGGTCTGGGGTTCGATAGCAGGTGGATCGAATAAGCTCCCGACACAACCGACCCTCGCCAGGTCGACCAGTGTCCATCTCGTCAGCCATGTTAGATGTCGATGATTTCGACCTTGACCAATGGCACTGACCCCATTCCCATAACCCGGGATAACGTTGAAAACAAAATATTCCAAAAAAAAACAAAAAAAATAGAAAACAATTAAATATCGAGAAATATTACGCTAACGTAACCCGACTGTCATATTGGATCCAGGTGACTTTGACCTAAGATAAGATATTGACCTTGGATAACCATGAACCCAAAAAATCGCAAAATAGTTTTAAAATTTTCCAAAAAATATACAAAACTTTATTTATAAATATTTATAAACAAAAAATTATTTTTTTTATTAATTTAAAAATTTCATAAAAATCAAATTTCTAATGTTTTGGTTTAGACTGGATGGGGGACTGGAGCTGAACAGCCACCATGTTATGATGTCACCGAACCACCATATTGAATCCAAGTGACCTTCAACTTGATTTTCGACCTTGACAACAGTGACCTTTAACCTTAAACACAAGAAATCATAAAAAATTGTAAAAATTTCCAAAAATTCTAAAAAAAATATCCTTAGAAATGTTTTACAACATACAAAAATTTAAAAAAATTATTAAAAATTATAATTAAATATTTTGTGTCATTTTGTCACTTTTTCAACACCTGTATGACGCTAGTGTATTAATTATCAATTTCGCCGCTAGTCGAGTTGCCGATTTAGACACCATGTTAGTTGTTGTCGACCTTGACCTTGACCCCAAAGACATTCAAAATGAAAAATTGAGAAAAATCATAGTCCATACAATTGACCATTACTAGCTCACAAGAGCCCATACAGACTAACCATACTAGCCAACGACTGACTCCGCCTAGACTAACTCCACCCAAGAATGGTTCCTGGCGAGATTGACTGAGCCCAAGACTAGCTCCTGACGAGATCAGTTCCTGCAAAACTGACTAGAAAACCCGACAAGACCAACCTGCCATACCACCCTACCCACCTATACAAACGATGATGGACAATATCGAAAAAAGTTTCTAATAAGATTCACGTAGGTAATCTCTTGGCACAAAATTTTCGCAAAACATTTCTACCACATCTGACTATACCAAACGGTCATACTAACTATACAAGCCAACTGACAAGGCCAACCGACTAGATGCGAAACATTCCTCAAAAATATTCCCCTCATTTCATTCGTTCGCCATAGAGAACTCATAAATTTTAAACTACCCGAGTAAGACATAATACTTCAAATCAAACCATAGCCCTCCTGCACACGCTCACATAAACGTATATTATTTGAAACAGACTCTCGCAATCGATTGTTTACACCACTGAATTAATAAGTCTTCAGGGAAGCAGAAGGGACTGTATAAGAAATTAAACACACATTACTACGTATATATAGATTTCATTCAGTTACTTATTATATATTCTATCTCTCGAATTACTTTGTACATTCGATCTTTACATTTCTCAGATATGTGCAGATCATGGATTGTAGCGCACAGTCTAATTTGATATAGCCCCGATCCTTCAGTTCATCGATGATTGAAGATATCTGATACAGCCCCGATCCTTCACTTCAGCGATGATTGAAGATATCTCAACAATGTGTGAGAGATCCCCGCGTTTTTGCAAGTCAATCAAATATCTGAGTCTATCAACAAGTTCATTCGGGTCTTCGGGAAATAGGCGACGAGCGTTCTTGACGCCGTGTGCCTTCTTCGCATCACTTGTCAAAGGAAACTCGTTGGTGAAATGTGTGGGAACGTCGAGAGAATCATCATCCTTCACCCAGATAATTCATCAAAACAGTCGCTATAGTCATTATCGTCAATGCTGCCTTCATGATCGTCTTCATCTCCTGTTTCTTCCTCATTATCAAGTTTACTTTTTTTGTAGGAGCCACATGGTCATCATCAGTATTTACACCTGACAACCGTTTATTTTGGAATTCGTCGACTTTAAGTACCGACTTTATCATGCCTCGTGCGTCTCTCATTCCGTCATTATCATTAACTGTCTCGTCATAATCGTTTGCGGAAACAGTACCCATCGATGTAACAGGAGGTTAATGGTGACATCACTTGCTGGCACCCAGTAGACGAATCCTTGCAGATCTTGATGTGTTCCTTCATTGTATCACATTCTATAAACTGTATGTGTTCATTGTCGCAATGCTTCATCATGCGAGTTCCCTCGTCGTTTGCGAACATTTCATGTAGTGTATTAACAGGAAGTAACGAAATTATCACATGCTGTTTCTCAGTGGGCGAAAAATCACTACATTTATCAGCTTTGATGTGTTTATTTAAGTTCTCGCATCGAGTGAACCGTCTGGAACATCTATCGCGGCTAAGAAAAGCATGAGATGGGTTCTTCAATCAGTCACTCTTCTCATGTGTGTGCTATCGCTTGCAAGTGTTGCACGCTCGGCCATTGACGGCTGCTGGCTGTGTGGAGACCCTCTTGCCCGTCTGTGTAACTAGGCGCGACAGAAATAAGTTTAGTAGAGGCCCGGAAAAATATAAACACATTAAAATACACCAAATTATTTTTATTGGATCAAGCACTGTAACTTTAACTAATTAAATGTTCGTCAAAGTGGCTAAAAATAATTAACACCAAGTATAAAACACTTGAAATAAACAAAATACTTTAAAAAGGGGTAAATAATTTTTTTCAAAATAAAAAGGTACAATGCACCCATTCGGGTGCTTACAGCACCCTTCAGGAAACCTTTACCTACAGCAAGACAATTCATCGACCCACCACTCCCAAATTGTGACAGAGAGGTTGGATGAATACTCCACGGACTTGAGTTGTGTTAAGAGATTTGGGCGGCTCTTAACAACGAGGTCTTAAGAGCCGATGAGGGTGAGATGAAGTGAGAGTGGAGCAGCGCCAGAATTTAAGGGCGACGAGAGATCCCCGAGAAAACCCGACGACCAGCGGCATCGTCCGGCACGATTTCCACTTGCAAAAATCCGGGAGTGACCCAGTCGGGGATTCATCCCTATTCGCCTTAGTGGGAGGCGAGCAGGCTAATCGCTCAGCCACGGCTCTTTCCATGGACTTGAGGTTGCTTGTGTGGACCACGAGGTCACCCGACCTCAATCCTATCGAAAACATCTGGAATGCTGTCAAGAGAAATGCGCGTACCATTAATCCTGCTCCAGCTGATCTCCCGTCATTGTGGGAGGCTGTGCAGTGGTCGCGAATCATTTCGGTTCCCGACTGCTTCCAGTGCCTTATGGAGTCCATGCCACACCGCCTGACCACCGTCGTCAGGGCTAAATAGGGTGCTATACGCTACTAGGCCGGTATCTCTAATTCAACTACTCATGAGTGTATTTGCCTGGAGTGTAGATGGAAACACACTTGAGGAAAACCACCATTCATTACAGCCCACTGGCATCTAAGTCAGGACTTCCACAATGCGTGTCAAACACCTTGGCGCATTACCAGACATATAATTACGAAACAANTTAATTTACGCCGCGGAGAACTTGCGAGAGTCTTCGAGAAAATTCCACCTTCTCGCCTACCTCGGCGCGCGACCGAGAAACTGCGGAGGGGCTTGCCGCTTATTATTGCGGAGAATTTATCACGGAGTTTTCGTGTCTCCTCTCCGCGCCAGGTCTTCGCCGTAAATTATCCACTCCGCGCGGGAGGTACAACGTTACTGGCACTTTACCGTCGAAACCAATCCGCGGTGGGTAGCAGCAGCGGCGCTGGTAATTTATGTCGACCCATCCAGCGGCACCTCGAGTTGCAACGCTCGTTCGCCCGCCTCCAATTGCACGACTCGCAGGTGTGCAGGCCTTTGCTTATGGCCCTGATGTCTCCTTTCCGAGCGCAGCACACCTTTCCTCCNGCGGCGTTGGTAATTTATGTCGACCCGTCCAGCGGCACCTCGAGTTGCAACGCTCGTTCGCCCGCCTCCAATTGCACGACTCGCAGGTGTACAGGCCTTTGCTTATGGCCCTGATGTCTCCTTTCCGCGCGCAGCACACCTTTCCTCCACATTAAACAAATTCTGGCTTCTTTTGCGGGATAAAAAGTACCGTCAGCGCCACAACTGCTTGCGTGTGAATATACGGGGAGCGGAGTGCGGCCGCCGAGGGCAGAGGTAGCTGCGCGCGCAGCCTGATGCCGTGCTGAAAACATTAAGACTCCGTACAATCAGTTGCGCGTATGCCGATGTGCCCCGAATATTTTTGTAACAGTTTGTACACAGCCGGACCGTTACTAATACCAGCTGCCGCCAGCTGGGCCGTAACGGCGGTCCGTGCGCAGGTATCTAGGGAGGCGAGCCGTCAGCATGTGGCGCTTACAGTAATTCTACGGTTTTATATTAAGGCCCATATGGGCATGGGGTATTTTTTACGCGTTCAAGGCACAGAAGTAAGGGAGCGACACGGGCGACACTAAAGTCTGTGTTTATGGTGGAGCGGTGAGTAGAGATGTGCAGAGAGAGGAGATGAGAGTCTGCAGTTTGTATAGTCGCGAGGCGATCAGAGTGGTGTGCGGTGCGGTTAGTGAAGCGAAGCATTGTTCGACGTACACCAAAAACTGCGGAAGTTAACCGTGGAGCACATTTACTACAGAAGCTGTCAGGATGTGTCTGTCTAACAACCGTAAGAAGATCTGTCGAGATAATACCGCGGCTAAGGGTTACTTATTGGCATCCCAGACGATGGAGTACCATCGTATGAATACCGATAGCGGAGAAAACCCGGAATTCAGTCGATTGTATGATAGTATAGAATGATTATGATGAGTCGGGTATAAGGGGCTGGAGGACAGATGCGCCCGACCGGCGGCCATGTTGTGACGTCACCCAACTGCCATCTTGGATTGTATAACCTTGACCTCGACCCATGACCTTGACCTCGAATATGTGCCCGTAACCTTGGATAACCTTAAGACAAAAAATAAAAAAAAAATATAAAATATCATAACAAAATTTATAAAAAATTTGAAAAATAAAAAATTATTTAAATATGTACATGTAGTAGGTCTGGGGTTCGATAGCAGGTGGATCGAATAAGCTCCCGACACAACCGACCCTCGCCAGGTCGACCAGTGTCCATCTCGTCAGCCATGTTAGATGTCGATGATTTCGACCTTGACCAATGGCACTGACCCCATTCCCATAACCCGGGATAACGTTGAAAACAAAATATTCCAAAAAAAAACAAAAAAAATAGAAAACAATTAAATATCGAGAAATATTACGCTAACGTAACCCGACTGTCATATTGGATCCAGGTGACTTTGACCTAAGATAAGATATTGACCTTGGATAACCATGAACCCAAAAAATCGCAAAATAGTTTTAAAATTTTCCAAAAAATATACAAAACTTTATTTATAAATATTTATAAACAAAAAATTATTTTTTTTATTAATTTAAAAATTTCATAAAAATCAAATTTCTAATGTTTTGGTTTAGACTGGATGGGGGACTGGAGCTGAACAGCCACCATGTTATGATGTCACCGAACCACCATATTGAATCCAAGTGACCTTCAACTTGATTTTCGACCTTGACAACAGTGACCTTTAACCTTAAACACAAGAAATCATAAAAAATTGTAAAAATTTCCAAAAATTCTAAAAAAAATATCCTTAGAAATGTTTTACAACATACAAAAATTTAAAAAAATTATTAAAAATTATAATTAAATATTTTGTGTCATTTTGTCACTTTTTCAACACCTGTATGACGCTAGTGTATTAATTATCAATTTCGCCGCTAGTCGAGTTGCCGATTTAGACACCATGTTAGTTGTTGTCGACCTTGACCTTGACCCCAAAGACATTCAAAATGAAAAATTGAGAAAAATCATAGTCCATACAATTGACCATTACTAGCTCACAAGAGCCCATACAGACTAACCATACTAGCCAACGACTGACTCCGCCTAGACTAACTCCACCCAAGAATGGTTCCTGGCGAGATTGACTGAGCCCAAGACTAGCTCCTGACGAGATCAGTTCCTGCAAAACTGACTAGAAAACCCGACAAGACCAACCTGCCATACCACCCTACCCACCTATACAAACGATGATGGACAATATCGAAAAAAGTTTCTAATAAGATTCACGTAGGTAATCTCTTGGCACAAAATTTTCGCAAAACATTTTTACCACATCTGACTATACCAAACGGTCATACTAACTATACAAGCCAACTGACAAGGCCAACCGACTAGATGCGAAACATTCCTCAAAAATATTCCCCTCATTTCATTCGTTCGCCATAGAGAACTCATAAATTTTAAACTACCCGAGTAAGACATAATACTTCAAATCAAACCATAGCCCTCCTGCACACGCTCACATAAACGTATATTATTTGAAACAGACTCTCGCAATCGATTGTTTACACCACTGAATTAATAAGTCTTCAGGGAAGCAGAAGGGACTGTATAAGAAATTAAACACACATTACTACGTATATATAGATTTCATTCAGTTACTTATTATATATTCTATCTCTCGAATTACTTTGTACATTCGATCTTTACATTTCTCAGATATGTGCAGATCATGGATTGTAGCGCACAGTCTAATTTGATATAGCCCCGATCCTTCAGTTCATCGATGATTGAAGATATCTGATACAGCCCCGATCCTTCACTTCAGCGATGATTGAAGATATCTCAACAATGTGTGAGAGATCCCCGCGTTTTTGCAAGTCAATCAAATATCTGAGTCTATCAACAAGTTCATTCGGGTCTTCGGGAAATAGGCGACGAGCGTTCTTGACGCCGTGTGCCTTCTTCGCATCACTTGTCAAAGGAAACTCGTTGGTGAAATGTGTGGGAACGTCGAGAGAATCATCATCCTTCACCCAGATAATTCATCAAAACAGTCGCTATAGTCATTATCGTCAATGCTGCCTTCATGATCGTCTTCATCTCCTGTTTCTTCCTCATTATCAAGTTTACTTTTTTTGTAGGAGCCACATGGTCATCATCAGTATTTACACCTGACAACCGTTTATTTTGGAATTCGTCGACTTTAAGTACCGACTTTATCATGCCTCGTGCGTCTCTCATTCCGTCATTATCATTAACTGTCTCGTCATAATCGTTTGCGGAAACAGTACCCATCGATGTAACAGGAGGTTAATGGTGACATCACTTGCTGGCACCCAGTAGACGAATCCTTGCAGATCTTGATGTGTTCCTTCATTGTATCACATTCTATAAACTGTATGTGTTCATTGTCGCAATGCTTCATCATGCGAGTTCCCTCGTCGTTTGCGAACATTTCATGTAGTGTATTAACAGGAAGTAACGAAATTATCACATGCTGTTTCTCAGTGGGCGAAAAATCACTACATTTATCAGCTTTGATGTGTTTATTTAAGTTCTCGCATCGAGTGAACCGTCTGGAACATCTATCGCGGCTAAGAAAAGCATGAGATGGGTTCTTCAATCAGTCACTCTTCTCATGTGTGTGCTATCGCTTGCAAGTGTTGCACGCTCGGCCATTGACGGCTGCTGGCTGTGTGGAGACCCTCTTGCCCGTCTGTGTAACTAGGCGCGACAGAAATAAGTTTAGTAGAGGCCCGGAAAAATATAAACACATTAAAATACACCAAATTATTTTTATTGGATCAAGCACTGTAACTTTAACTAATTAAATGTTCGTCAAAGTGGCTAAAAATAATTAACACCAAGTATAAAACACTTGAAATAAACAAAATACTTTAAAAAGGGGTAAATAATTTTTTTCAAAATAAAAAGGTACAATGCACCCATTCGGGTGCTTACAGCACCCTTCAGGAAACCTTTACCTACAGCAAGACAATTCATCGACCCACCACTCCCAAATTGTGACAGAGAGGTTGGATGAATACTCCACGGACTTGAGTTGTGTTAAGAGATTTGGGCGGCTCTTAACAACGAGGTCTTAAGAGCCGATGAGGGTGAGATGAAGTGAGAGTGGAGCAGCGCCAGAATTTAAGTGCGACGAGAGATCCCCGAGAAAACCCGACGACCAGCGGCATCGTCCGGCACGATTTCCACTTGCAAAAATCCGGGAGTGACCCAGTCGGGGATTCATCCCTATTCGCCTTAGTGGGAGGCGAGCAGGCTAATCGCTCAGCCACGGCTCTTTCCATGGACTTGAGGTTGCTTGTGTGTACCACGAGGTCACCCGACCTCAATCCTATCGAAAACATCTGGAATGCTGTCAAGAGAAATGCGCGTACCATTAATCCTGCTCCAGCTGATCTCCCGTCATTGTGGGAGGCTGTGCAGTGGTCGCGAATCATTTCGGTTCCCGACTGCTTCCAGTGCCTTATGGAGTCCATGCCACACCGCCTGACCACCGTCGTCAGGGCTAAATAGGGTGCTATACGCTACTAGGCCGGTATCTCTAATTCAACTACTCATGAGTGTATTTGCCTGGAGTGTAGATGGAAACACACTTGAGGAAAACCACCATTCATTACAGCCCACTGGCATCTAAGTCAGGACTTCCACAATGCGTGTCAAACACCTTGGCGCATTACCAGACATATAATTACGAAACAACCACTTAATCTTTTTTTTGTTTATGCTCAGCGTGTATCCGCCCATCACACACATAAAATAACACAGCAGTGGACACGCTGGTAACTAGTATATCCACGTTGATTCGAGCATACTGTGAATTTAACACTTCAGTGGACACACTGATAACTAGTAGTTTCCCCGCGTTGATTAGGCCAGACTATGAAATCGTTAAAAAGAGAAATGTCTTACCCTTAGCGACGAAACTTGCTACAATGTATATAAAACCCGTGAACGGAGAGAGGTGTTGGTATTTCGCGTTAAGCCAATGAAATATTCATCGCAACGGTACGGTGTACGGCAGCGCGGTACATCGCCGGGAAGTGAGTGTTTATCGCGAACCGTGGCCGTAGGATTTTAGCAATTTCTCAGTTGAGATCTTACAAACAAGCATACTCGGTCATGTTCCGTGGGTTCGTTAGTACTAGGCAATACTGGACAATTAAGCTGCTGTAGCCTGTTTACAGTAAAGTGAGCACTTTAGAAATCATCTATTCAAAAATGGCACTGCCCCTACCTGCATATACACTGGTGGAAAATGAAAAATGAGCATCCGGACGCAATGGTCCCACATGAATAAAAGTTTTATTGAATAATTGCACACTGTATATGATAATGATCACAGGGTCGTAACCTATGGACAGCAGCTAAAGAGTGTCTTGGACAACACTGTCAGTATCTTATGTAGCCTCCTTTAGCGACGATGCAGTCCTGCAGTCGTATGTAGAGACGATCATAAATCTGTCGGATGTCATCTTGGGGAATAGTATTGCACGCTAATTTAACATATTGTTGCAATTGGTGGAGGTTTGTTGCCGGTATTTCAGACCAAACCAAACGCCGTCCCATCATGTCCCACGCATGTTCAATGGGGAAGATAGGTCGGGTGATCGTGTTGGCCAGGGGAGTTGACGAACACCTTCGAGAGCGCTTTGAGTAATACGAGACGTGTGTGCACGGGCATTGTTCTGCTGGAAGAGGGTACCTCATTGGCGTTGTAAGAACGGCAACAAAATGGGCTGGATGATGTTCTGGATGTAGCGTTCACAGTTCAGTGTTCCCTCAATAAATATCAGAGGCGTATGGTCATTGTAAGCAATTGCGCCCATTCCATTGATGCCAGGAGTTGGTCCTATATGTCGCTGCCATCTACACTCTGGTTGTTGCCGCTCTCCTGGTCGACGCCGCACTCGCAAACTACCGTCACTGGTGCCAAGGCAGAATCTACTCTCATCACTAAACACAACTCCGCGCTATTAATTCCTCCAGTTCACGGCACCATCTGAGGCGAGCTGCGCGATGATGAGGTGTGAGAGGAAGCCTGGCGAGCGGCACCCTTGATCGTAGCTCAGCGTCCAGCAAACGGTTGGTGATGGTCATAGCTGGCATCCTGGGTGCAACAGTGGTCCTAATCTGTGCGGCGGTCGCCGTGCAATCAGCAATGGCTGTTCATCTGATGCGGCGGTCCAGGCAGGAATCCGTAGGCTATGCCGCTGCTGTCCGGAACCAACTTGATGAGCATGGGCACCATAGTTGGACCACCGGCACCACCAATAATGCACAGCAGACACTTCATGTCCTACGCGTTGGGCAATTTTTCGGAAGGACCATCCAGCCTCCCTCAAGCCAACAATACGACCTAGTTCAAAGTCCGTTAATTGCACGAAGTGTGGTCGTCTATGCCTCCGTGGCATCTCTACAATGCCTACTACACACAGGCAGATGTTTGAAACAACTGACTACTCTTTCAACGAGTCAACGACTGAAGTATTGGGCTCAGTGGTGTTATGCCTAGTACGCGGTTCCTACTCTGCCCACAGCACAGCGCTGTTAATCATTGCATGTACTGCCCTCTATCAGTGCCCCACACGCATATGGTGTTCCTACTTCGCCGCTTTAGTGGTGTTCATTTTTCATTTTCCACCAGTGTATTTTAACGGGTACTGGAGCCACGGTGGAGTAGTGGTTAGACTACTCGCCTCCCACCTAGGCAAACTGGGCTCGATTCCCATCGGGGGCGCTTCCGGATTTTCGCATGTGGGAATCGTGCCGGACGATGCCGCTGATCGGCGGGTGTTCTCGAGGATCTCTCGTTCCTCCACCGCCCCTTCATTCCGGCGCTGCTCCATACTCACCTCACTTCACCCTCATCGGCTCTAAAGGTCTCGATGTTAAGAGCCGCCCAAATCTCTTCACTCACTTTAACGATCACAATAACTGGAATGCGCCCAGTAGAGTTGGTGATGACGGAGAGAAGATAGTTGCACGTCTTAACGTTGAATTAAAAGTGTTTGGTAAATACAGAAATGATTTATTTTGCCTTGTTTTTAATGCACATGAAGTGTAAACATAAGCAAATATGTCAAATATTTCCTTCATTAATAATTTTACAGTTTCGCTTGACTGACGCGTGAATAAAGTGACCAGGCGCATGGCAATGTTAACTTCACATATGGCAGAAGGTTATAACTACAGGCATACAAATTGATCTTAAGCAGGGCTTTCAAAAGTGGCCAGTTTATCGTGAACCGCCTATATA